>NDGN011491918.1:0-11264 GCA_002564285.1 Tympanoctomys barrerae | reverse complement strand
GCCAGCCAGCCCCGCCCCCCTGGTGGGCTGAGCTAGCCATACACACACACATAAATAAATAAACACAATTTATAAAATAAAATTATTTAAAAAAAAGAAGTACATAAATGTGTTTAAAAAATAGTAAATATCTTAATGGTATCTCCCTAGACTATATAGATATAAACATAGATTTAGATAGATAGATAGGTATATATAGATATATAGATATATGTATATATTAGAAGATACACAATATAGCTAAGACAATTTTGCTACTAATTTCTAATAGCTCATTGAAAGGAAGGGTTTGTGCACATATTGTTGGATCATTCTTACATGCTTATATCTTGGAATCTGAGGGACTAGTTTGAAGACAATAAAATTAATATAGTAACCATTGTTAATTTCCTATCATCATGTTCTGAAATTCTGTATCATTTTTGTTTTTTCTCTATAAAATAAAATTTAAGAATAGAAGAAGAAAAGAAACAAAACACTGTGGTGGATTAACTAATGGTCAACTTGTAAGACGCAGCTGAACCGAGTCAGCGTGGTCCTGAGTGTGGAAGGTCCACTTGAGGGCTGTTGCCAGCAGCATAGAAGGAGAGCTGGAGGGGAAGATGGTGTGCTGCTAATTCTCCTGGAGAAGCTTGTCATGCCGGCTTTCCTAATATGACCCTGGTTGTTCTCATTGTTAGAGGAGATAGGGTCCTCACTGTCACTGAGGATGGCTGAAGATTTCTTTGGGTGAGCTCTGGTCCTTACCTGGAGTGTCAGTTTCTGGCTTCAGTGAAAATTCCTTGGCCTATTGGGACAAACCCTTCAACCTGCTGGGACAGACTCTAGCTTCTACCACTGACCTTTGGGTCTTCCCAGTGCATGTCCTTGGTACAGCCTTGCATGAGCCTTTGTTGTATACTCTATGCCATCAGCTGGGCTCAAGGAGGACCTTGTCATGGGATACAGTCCCTCAGCTGCATTCTTTGGGCCTCTGCCATATAAACAGATCTCTTGTAGTCTTCTCCATTTGACTTTTTGGATGAATGTTATAAAATGCTCTTAGAAATTATGTGTCCTTTATTAAACCTATTCCCTTGAAAACCCTATTTTAACAAGTACTAAGATTTATTTAGTTCTAGTTATATGTCAGGTAAAAGTACCTGATAATTTAAATAAATTGTTTCAATAATTTTACTCCTTCCTTAACAGATAAATTTTGAAAAACTGCACCATAATGATAAAAGGATATGATTGTGTTAAAGAATAACAGACATATTCTCCCCGGCTGTGTTGGTATTTACCTGTAATCCCAGCACTTGAGGGGCTGAGGCAGGAGCAAGGTTGTGCGTCCTAGGCCAGCCCAGGCCATATAATGAGTTTACAGACAAGGTAACCTATGTAGAAGGACCCTGCCTAAAACAAACAAACAAAGAAACAAAAATTCCCCTACGTGTTCCCTGCATTCACAAAGTGTGTACATTCCAGGGGAGAAGACCAGGTAATACTCTAATTCATAAAAAATAAAATGTAACTTTATCCTCAATAGACCTTTAAAGAAACATGCTGCACTGCACCTTATACGTCAGCATAGAAGTTAAGGAACTTGCTCAAATTTTTAAGGTTTTAATGGTGCCTAGCTGATACCCTGTAGTTCTTGGAATATAATGTACCTGAGGCTGCAAAGAATTTTGCAATGTTCCATGTGCACAGTTGTCTATGTGACCAGAGTCCAAGAGGATTCAGCCTTAACTTGTCCATGCTTTCTTTATTACTGTAGTTATCCATAGTAAACTGAAACATGTCTTCCCAATCCATTGACGATAAAAGGCAAGATGTTGGGAGCTGTGTCTAAACAATTTCATGAGATTAAGTCCCACTTACTTAAAACAAAGCAAGGACAATGTTTCCTGGCCCCATAGAGTTTCAGGAAGACCCAAAACAGAAATGAAAATATAAATTGACGGTTCTGCCACCATTCACTTAGCAAGAAATTTTTATTTGCTTTTTCTAGCAGCCATATTAGGTGAGAGATAGACATTTGTGTAGATAAACAAAACGCTTGTGTACAGAGGTTTAAAGTGTCTCTCTTGGGCCCAGGAAGATAGCTCAGTAGAATAAGCGCTTGCTTGCCAAGCACAGGGTTCTGAGTTCAATCCCTGGTACTGCAAATAAATAAATAAATAAATAA
This sequence comes from Tympanoctomys barrerae, assembly GCA_002564285.1. Classification (NCBI taxonomy): domain Eukaryota; kingdom Metazoa; phylum Chordata; class Mammalia; order Rodentia; family Octodontidae; genus Tympanoctomys; species Tympanoctomys barrerae. The sequence goes on along the minus strand of NDGN011491918.1, from coordinate 9,094 downwards.
ATAAATAAATAAATAAAGTGTCTCTCCTGGGCAACAAGAGGCTTCTACCAATCTGAGGATTGGTAGAAAATAATAGTTCTAGTTACAGAGCTCACAGTAGCAGCACCTTGTTTGTCACTGTTTTTCTGATGCTCACTCTAGCAGGGAACGGGAAGGAAATTTCAATCCCAAAAATTCCAGCTTTGAATGATTTTTATGAAAGACCAACGTGAATTGGTAAGTTATTCTAGGATGGTTGAAAAATCTCTAAAAAGAGAAATAGGTTCTAAAAATGCATACACTATTTGGGAGGAACATGAAAGTCTCATATTCCTTGTTTTCCCGAGTTACAGCTTCCCTTGGTGAGTATCCCTTAGTAAATCTTCCTTACTTTTTCCATGTGATATAAATGAACCTTCTTGTGTAGCTCACACCTCAGCTCTTTTTAATTATAATCAGACGAGAAGAAGGGGCATTTCAGGCTGTTAGTAATTTGGTACAGAACTTTTCACCTCCAGGTCAATGTAAGCGAAACACATTTACATATTTTTAAGTGGATTTATTGCTTTTGAAGGGAGTCCAGTTTTAATCCTTGACAGCAGCACATTTATTGCCAGGAAGCCCACAGGCGTTCAACCATTGATCAGGAAGTAACAGAAAAAGGGCTCGATTTCAACCTCTCTTCAGCGCTCAGCTTCCCCTACAAGATCTTCTTAAATTGTTTTAATTAATCCTAATTATATTTCTATCTTTAAAGACAGATATGTAGCTGATGACAATTGGATATGGACCAATGCACTGGGTTTTACTTCAGAATATGAGCTATTCATTTGCTTAAAAATAATTATGCATATGGGGAGACATCAAGGAATTTAGTACAGCACTGGGTTTGCGCTAAGCGGGAGAAAGAAATGAGTGGCAGAAATTATGTTGCAAGTTTCATTAATAGGAATGTGGCTTTCATAATTAGAAAATAGTAGTTCTAGTTACAGAGATCAGAGCATCAAGGAAATTAGAAGTTACTATGTATCTGGACGACAGAAGAGACACCCCTTGAAATGGCCGTCATGGATTCACCCCTCTCTTATTCCCTAACCTCCAAGCCTACACATCCGTGGCGACGAATAAGCATCATCACTATTTCTGAACTGTTAAAAGAAAAATCACAATTTCTTAAATTCTTTTAATCCACGATTGTGTCAGAAAAAAAAAAAAAAACACTATCATTGGCTTGTCATATATAGTTTATCAGATATGTTAGTAGTAGATGAGCGTTAATAATAAATGAAAAACAACGCCAGCATCTTAGCTTCAAGCCCCTGAATGCAGAAGAAGGTGGACACAGAGCTAGTGTGCTCGCACTTGTGAGTGTCGTGAGCCCCGAGAGCAGCAATCAGACTGGGGATCAAACGGGAAGGTGAGAAAGCCGGATGAGGAAGCGAGGATCAGCGGCCCCCAAAACGTGCTGTTCCTTCAGTCTGGTGGGCTCTCTAAGGAGGCTTTTGCGGTGCAACTCAGAATGGTTTACCTGTAAGGTAACCGGCAGGTGGTTTTCCTCACCAGCTCCTGCTGTCCTGCATTTCGGTACAACCGTAAAGGCAGGGAGATCTCCGTGCTCCCAAGATGCGTGTGTGTAAGGGCGTGGGCAGCCCGCATTGCGCTTTAGGGAGCCCTCCTCAACAGCCCAGGCAGGGCGCTGGCAGCTGCAGCAACCCCGGAGGAAGAGACGGGCTGGGAGGAGGCAAAGGGTGAGGGAGGTTGTGCGCCCTGACGGCGCTCAATATTCCACGCCTTTGGAAAGACACACATTCTCTGTGAGGAAAATAAGTGGAATACAGTAAAAATAGGACTTTTCATTCTTGTAGGATTATTGTATATAGTGGATAAAAAGTAACGCTTAAATACATGGGGTTTGCACTCCATAAATTGTGTTTGAATGTCATTTTAATTCTAAGTCCTCGTGTGGTCCTGGTAACAGAAAATTCTCAACCCTATAAGAGGCTGGAGTGTGTGGCAATATGGTTTTTATTCCACACAATAATTATGAATATTAAATGAGATTACATATGCAAACACCTAGTCCATGTTTTTGCATATGCATCATATAAAAATACACTACTAGACTAAGTGATAACTGACAACCTTCTGATTTCTTCTTTCCACTTTCTTTTATGCATTAAATGATAGCATGGAGCATAATACATTTTTAATATGACTTGAGGATTCCTAAGGTAGGAATAAGTCTTTTCATAGCACTAAAAACTGAAAAAATAGGCAAAGCATAAAGTCTCCAAGCCTTCTATCAGAGGTAGAAACAGGAATTGGTTTAAGCTTCATTTTAAAAAAATCTTTTATTTAATTGGTACAGGGTCTCACTATGCAGCCTGTACTTATAATGATCCTCCTTTCTCATCCTCCCCAGAGATAGTATCACAGGCATGCACCACCACACCTTGTTTTAGAAGCCTGCTCAGTTTAGTGCAAGCATAGCATGCAGTGCCAGGGATTGAACCGGGCTCGTTGCATTTGCCAGAAAGGTCCTTCGACTGCCGAGCTGTCTACGTGGTCTTAAGCTTCATTTGAATTCACAAAATATATTGAGCTCTACTTTCTGAAAAGAGACCAGTAAATAATTTTTTTTAATATTTGTCTCTATCCTAATAACATTTGTAAAAATATAATATTTACCTAGGCCATTTCCTAAAACATCAAGGACCCTGCATGTGTGGTCTTTACAAAGTTAAGTGTTTTCTGAGCTCGGAAGGAGAGCGCGAGCTTAACCTACACAACAAAACAGCAGGACCAGGCAAGTCACCGCACGGAGATACCACTTGGGGCCAGATTTTAATAGCTGACAACTCATAATGGATCGACAAAAGCAAAACATCATTAACTTGAATCTACAAAGTCGACATTTCCATATGCAAATAGGAGCTAGCACATATGTGCCTGTGTACAAGTCTCATTGCTTGTTTAGTTGTCTGTGTGTCCTTTCTGTTCCTTTCCTTTGTCTCGAAGGTCCCAGTGGACAGAAACTACGGCTCGCAGCCCACTTGGCAGAACAACAACAGGTGCACAGATTTAGGCTTCACTAATTTTTTTTATGGTAATGATTGTGGTACTGTTGATTTTTCTCTCACACGTGTAAGAATTACACAGTAATGTCAGCACCCGTGAGTAAAAGAATAGGCATGAACAATGTGTTTGAGCAGTGAGACATGAAAGTTACTGTCAAGTTATCTAACAAAGACAGACTGAGCTGACCAGAGGCTCTAATTGCTAGAAGAAACACTCATCCTTGTTTCCCATATAGCTTAGGTTCACAATATAGATTCCTGCAAAATGGGTTCCCTTCCTTGCAAACTGGATAATTCATATTTACTCAGAGAATGGTAAGGTTATGAAATTTTCCTTTTCCTTGTAAATCTTTGTGATTTAATAGTGTAAAACAAAAATAATAATGACAGACTGGCAGTCTAATTCTGTCGCATGGAAAAAGGTTTTAACCTCTCTAAGCATTAAATTCTTCTTGAGAAATTATAATATATATTACAGACTTATAAGTACCAGATAAGATCAACTAGATATTATGAAGTGTTATAAAAATTAAAGTTACCTTTGTCCTCACTAATATATCCTTTGGCCTGGGCTCAGGTGACTTTAGAAATGGCCAATTATACTATTTCCTTTATGAAAGAAAATATTGGAGTTATTATTCAGCACACCTCTCTGAACAACCCAAGAGTCCCTATAAACTCTACAGTCTCCTAGATTCTTTGCCTTCCCCTTTTTTCCTCCATGCGTCCTACTAGCCTGTCATTTCTTGGCTTGCCACTCTTTTTTATTATGTACACAAATGTTGTACGTTAACATCTAGGAGTGGCACCTGGTTCACTGCTCTGAATTCTCTCTCTCTCTCATAAAGACTTTGCTCTGGGCATCGCAGCTGGCATTCTTTGCATTCTTTTCCTTTCTGTTGAACAGCTACACAGGGAAGAGTAAGGCAGGCTCCCACTCTCCAACCCCGCTTGCCTATCTGTCTTGCATCCTCCTTTCACCAACGGGGAAACACATGTTTTTCAAACTCAATTTTCGCTGATGAAAATTTTGTTCGATTTCACAGCTTGACTTCAGAATTTTCCCAAGTGATGGTAAATACCCTTCTCTGGCCAAACAAGCACATAATCTACAAGGATGTTTGGAAAGAACACTTAGAAATTTCCCGCAAGCTGTAGTATCAGAAAAAATAAAAGGAAGAGAAGCTGTTCTTACGCCAGCTTCTCTATCATTGAAGTCACTAACAAAATTAGTAACTGTAAATTTGGAGAGAGCATTTAACACAGGCCAATGGAATATATTAAGTTACCAAAATGGAAACTTTGAATTACAGATATTTATTGCAGTAAATAACTGACTTACAGATATGGTGGTATTTGAATGTGGAAAGACAAAGGTGGAGGTGCAGCTGTGTGTGGCTTCCAATTAAGTACATATTCCACAAATCAGTTATAGTTGGACAGGGTACACATTTGGATCTTCCCTGTGTGCATTGTATGATTCGCTTACAATTTTTTAAAAAAATTTCTCTTTCTTTTTGGAATGTTTTTCTCCTTTTTCCATTGAGAAAACCACTATTTTCCAAGTTCCTTTTCTTAGCTTACCAAAGCCAAGATAAAAACCTTTTGATAGGTCACTTTCATTAAAAGTGTCATAAAAATAAATGACTTGTAACAGGTAGGGGAAACATGACACAGGAGGGCTGGATTAGAATCTGATTTCCCAGCAGTGCCGCAGGAAGCCTTCTTGTTCTTTAGGTTTTTATTTTTGTATTCAGTTCTGGTCAGGTAAACTTCCACCCACCCCCGCCCAAGGATCTCCTCTGGGTGTCAAGAGATGCCACTGAAAACAGGAGAGATCTTTCCTGTCTGGAAAGACTTTTGGAGGTGAACTAGTTCATTTAATCTCCAGGCAAATCAGTAGTCGAGCTAACCAAAATGAGAGAAACAGCTTCCTATCTCTGTATGGAGGAGCCAGGAATGTGAGAAATTGTTTTGCAGGGCGCTTTATAGCCAAACTCCTTCAAGGGTACAGAAGAGCTCTCCATCAAGGGGTACACATATGCAAAGAGAGCTTGTTTGTTTTATGGTTGTTTTTATCCCACAATAAACAGCTTAAATTTGCAGACTATACTTTTTGACTATAAAGTGGGTTATTTCTCAAGATGCTGGTGCTTTCCCATAACAGATGGAATAAATAGCAGAAAAATGCTGAGAATACACCACTGAAATTCTGATTGATTCAATCATTAACAAAAAGAAGTGCAATTTCAATGGCAATAGAAGGAAACCCCAACTGTTTTCTGATTTTCTTTTGAAAACTTCTTTTCTATGGAGAACACTGCTCTTAGGAAAACACCTATTTAAAGCTCAGCAATGTATAATCTTGAGGCAGCATAGATACGTAGCCTGGGTAATTTGTAATAGTTCTGCAACTAGGGTTGAAATATTAACTTTCAATAGTATAAGCAGTAGCTCTCTGTACGAATTCTTGGTGGGGGAGAAGTTACATTATCTCTGGGAAAGACGTAAAACATTTTGCAACTTGACTTCCAGTGTTGTAAAACATTTTGCAACTTGACTTCCAGTGTTCCTCAGGACAGGCTTCCCAGGTGTTTAGAGAGAACAGAGTTCGTGCATTCTCTCTGGAGAAGAGGCAAGGAAGAGGCAGCCTTTTGGCTCACTGTGACTTTCTCAGGACACTGTTAACAAGAAGGAAGTAAAAGATATTTAAATGCAACAATGTCTAACATCAAGGAGACCACTCCTGAGTTGGAAACCATACTGAGTACTTCTGGAAACAAATATTTGAATAAAATTAAAACATTGCTATGAGTGTTTGTTTGTTTGATTGTTTGCAGAACCAGGGATTGAACTCAGGCCCTTGCACTTGCCAGGCAAGGATATGAGTTTTAAGAAAAGAAGAAAACTTAAAATGTAAAAATCCACTGTATACACATATGTCCAATTGACCAAGAAATATACATATAAGTGTATAGGTATGTGCATCCACTGAATGTGTAAGAGCGAGTTGTTACCTATTGTCATCTACTTTGTTTGCATAGCAAAATAAGCCTGCAGGATATAGAGATATAAGCACACATGTGCACTTACCCTTTGAACTTCTTGAGCTGGTTAGAGGAAAATCATCTACTTACTATGGATGCTAGAGCCTACAGCTCGGCTCTTTTGTTAATCCATGGGATGGCCTTGGGTAAATCATTTCCTTTGTATCTAAAAATTGCTTTTTTCAAAAAATTGAAAATTAGACCTCTACATGGCCTATAAAGGAGTTCCTTCCATCCTTTCAATGCTTTAATTTCAGGCTTTTCCTTTCATTTATTTGTTTTCAGTCAAGGATTTCACTTCTTCTAATTCTCATAATAACAAAAAGAAATCAATGAAGTCATTATGCTAATGGAAGGCAACCATGTGTACTAGCTAAAAATAGACATTGAGTACAGGATACCCTTCAGTTTTGTCTTTTATTGTATTTCACTTTGTTAGACAAAAATCAAAACAAAAGAAGGTGGCAATGATGTTCTACAAAACCTAACATGAAAGTCCAATGCTTCTTGGGATTCCTTTTCATATGGGTTCTTGCAGGGCTGCCCAAACTGGCCTTGAGCTCCTAGGCTCAAGTGGACAACCTAGCTTGTCTTCCTGAGTAGCTGATAATGAAATCATTTTGTAGGGTGTTGCACTTAACACATCCATCTCTCTTGCTTATTCCTGCTTTTTCAGAAATCTCCACCTCACTTTAATTCCTGAAATCTTAGGTGTAGGATAGGTCTTTGTGGTAATTTTCCTACTAGTTTTAGCAAGGCCATCTTACTTAATTTTCTCATTGCTGAGACAAAATATGCAAAACCCACCGGTTGAGGGAGGAAAAGTTTACTTGGCTAATCACTTCAAATTCTCATGTTCTGAATGTGGATGTGGCCTCTCCTGGCCCAGTAATGTAAGCAGACGGCAGCAACATTAGTGCTGAAATCAGGAAGGTCTTTTAAATTGCGCTGCCCATTTCCTTCTGCAGTACACTAGATAGCTGCAGTTATTTTTAAACCTCTTAGTTCTGTATGCACACACAGTATCATGCCTGTCTCTCAGTGCAGGTGTGTGTTTTGTTGGGGTTTGTTTACAATGGCAGAGCTTGATTGTAAAAGCCATGTATTATGAATAAAGCAATGCCTGAAATGAAGTGGAACCTTGATTTATTTGGGTAGGTCTCCCTTCCAGTGCCGCAAATCATATGCTGGTGCTCATTTACCTTTGCATTCTTTTTGAGCCACCGGCACTGAAGCTGACGGATGAGAATCAAATGAAGTGTGCTAAGCGCTCCTGCTGGAGGGTTTCATCTCCCCACATGCCGGCCCGTGATTTATCTCTGCAATATATCACCCAACTTATTTTCTTTTACTTATTTTATTTAGTGTTGTCACAAAGAATATCAATTGGCCATTGGCTGCAAACCCTAAAGAGTAGTAAGTTAATGAAATAAGCGACATCTATGGAACTCATGTGTCCCCAATTTGATTACAGCTACTTTGGTAGCACCAAGCCATTTGCTATAGATGAACCTCATTTATTAGACAAGCTGCTTCATGAGTTCTTTGTCAATTGTTATGCCTAGTATTTACAGTGATTTTAACGAAACACTTAAAGCTGGTTCTTTTATATCTCAATCACTAAGTATTTTATATTCATGTCATAGGCATTTTCACTCTTCCTGTGACTTCAGTCTGGATAACCCTACTGGAAGTAGATGTGCCTTGCTGGAAGGGCCTTCCTCACTTTCTGTTTTTGGGAAGATGAGAGGGACTGAGAAGGGGCAAAGAACTTAGTGGGTAAGGTGTTGAATGAGTAGAGCTTAAAGATGGCTTCATCCTCCAGGGAGTGTTTCCCTGCCCTGCCTCACCTTTCTCACTCCTGTGTCCTTCTGCAGTGCTGCAGTGGTGAGGCACAGAAATGCAGAATCCCAAGTGCTCCATTTACATTAGAAATTCATTGGGCAAATTTCACAAAAGGTATCACCTCATAAAAACAGTCTCACATAGATAATGGCAGTGTTTCTCTTTATTGGTTTTCACAAACACAAGAAGACCAAACATGTCCCAGACAAAGTGCTGCCAGGTGAGTAAAAGCTGTAAATCAAACATGAGAAGCATAAGTGAGTTCTGTATGAAACAAAGGCCTCTGGATATGGAGGAAACTGACACAAAATCAGAAGGGATGAGGGGTAAAATTGGGGAACATACCCAGAGGGGAGCCACAGCATGGGACTGATTGTGCAACTGTGATGAAAGACAGAAAGGAGAAGAAAAGAGAATTGTGGCGGATGAGATAAGAACACTTCCTGCAGTATTTTTATGAGGCTAACACAGAATAAAAATTGGAAACATTCAGAAGGGCTTGTCTTTCTCCTGAGCATGAATGAAGGTGGGCATGGTGATGTACCACAGAGGACCAAACCCTCTGGATGAATGTATTGCTGTCAATTTCTCAATAAGGAAACAGGGAAGGGAGCAGGGAGGAAGGAAGGGAATGCTTTTCTGATATCAACAGTGTTCATAACAGGGGTTACGTGCAATCTTCCAGTAAAGAAAATGACTTTTTCACCTGCACTTTTTAGCTACAAATATTTGACTAGGATTATTTTTTGTATTTTCATTAGTAGGCTACAGCATCTCTGCTCCACAGAACACATCTTAAGAAATCTGCTTTAGACACTTCTGGAGAATTCTCTGCAATCTATAATCATTTAGAAAGTAAGAAAACATGCTTAGGGGTAGAACTGCATAAGAGAAAAACAGTGTTTCTATAAGAAATTCTCAGTTTTGAAGTCTGCAGATATAACTAGTGAAGAATGAATCATCTCATTTTGGGAATTCTCAAATTTCAGTTTTTCCCCTTTAACCAAGCTTAAAAATGCAGTCAGCCTTCAGAATTCAGTAACATCATGCAAAAGAAAGGTAGAGGAGGAAGAAGAGGAGGAAAAGGAGGAGAGGAAGAAGAAGAAGAAGAAGAAGAAGAAGAAGAAGAAGAAGAAGAAGAAGAAG
>NDGN011491897.1:0-16621 GCA_002564285.1 Tympanoctomys barrerae | reverse complement strand
CCCTAGTTCTGCCAAAAAAAAAAAAAAAAAAAGAATTAGGCAGGCTTACAGGGCTGTTCCTTGACTGAAGTGACAGTCCCCAGCAGGTCTAGCTTGGCCTCAGGTCACGCAGAGAGCCTGGCCATTGTGAGCATGGATAGAGGCCCACATCATGGGCACTATGGCTGCCGTGGCCACTGTGCTACCCACATCTGCTATTATAGCAAGGCGGAGAAGTTCCTGCGACACCACCAGGAAGTTGAGTGTGTACCTATCCTCTCCTCAGGAATCTCAAAAAGTTGGGAACACTGATTCTTCACCCCAGGGGCCCAAATCCCTTTCCAGTAGCATGAGCATGAGGAGCAACAGATCCTTGCTAAGTAAGGAATTTGGATTGCTCATCCCCAAAGCCTCCAGAAAGGACTGCACAGGGAAGCAAGGGCAGATGGAGACCCTACCACAGCCAAGCTTCTCCCTTTGCTTGCAGAGGTCTTAGGGGGCCCGAGGGCTCACCCCAGAGTCTGCTGAAGCAGTTTCACCATGATGGCTGGTGAGGGGTCAAGGCAGATGAGACTGCTGGGAAGGCATGAAGTGCCCACCAGATGAGAGTGTGGCCCTCAGGGGCCGAAGCACTCTGTGAGGACACCAGGGGACTGCGCAAGGCCGGCGCTGTGCTGCCCCATAGGGGGCACTCTCCACACACCCTTGCTGTTATCTTTCCTGCTTTCTCTCTGGACAAGGAAATTGGAGAGTGAGACTAGGAGCACTGACACCTGGACTCTGGCCTGGCACCCAGCACGTCAGAATCAGGAGCTTTGGGGGTGCCCTAGAGAACACTCACATGCTTCCATTCACCCCAGCTCCTGCAGGGCCCAGTCGGGGCTCGGTGTGACCCAGGAGACAAGGTGGGAAGGTGACCCCACACTGCCTCTGCCCTCTTGGCACTCGCTCCCAGCACGTCTGGCTGCACTCACATCCAGCCTTGTTTTCCTGTCACTCCAACCACAGACACTTGTAACTAGAAGTGCCAGGTGACCATTTTAGTTGGCAAGAAGTGTAGGAAGGCTCAGGGCTTCCTGAAGGGCTTCACTTCCCTGGTGAGAATGCAGCTCGCGGCATCCATTTCCTTCTCTTCCTGCCTTCACTAGGGATGTGATGCTTGGAGCTGGGGAAGCTAGTTTGTGATCATAAGACACCACGCATGAAGATAAAAGGATCATGAGTAGGCTAAGGATGCAAAATCGAAAGACAGCTTTTGATAACAATTGTCCAGCTGCCAAACCAATGTCTATAACTCACCTACCACCACGTGATTTTTTTAATGTGAGAAAAATAATCCACAGTTTGAAAAATTGAATTGAATTAAAAATTTGAAATTATTAAAAAAATGAAATTATTAAAAAATTTGAAGTTATTAAAATTATTAAAAAGTTCTTTGTGGCAATTCTTATGGATACACACATATCTTTTCTAAGTGAATCTGGGGAGTTTCTCCTTTTATCACCTTTGCAATATTGCCATGAAGATTGAAATATATCATCATGTCACCAGCATAGTCTTCATGATTATTATCCTTGTCCCAGAGAGAAGCTAAAGCTCAAGAAGAGCAATGGCTTGTTTACCTGGCTCAGTAGAAGCCATGTGGGCAGAGGCGTCCGAGGCTGCCTTCCACCCTCCTCACCACTCTCCTGTCAGTATCTCGGGGGCACATTGGGTGTGGCCACGCTCTTGCTGGGCAGTACAGACTGCTCGCAAAGGGGCAGCATAGAATTATAGCCAAGGTGCAACCAGTTAGGGCCATCATTAGGGGAGAGGCAGACCAGGCCTCGAGGCTCTGCAGAATTGCGAGGCTGCAGAAATGAATGCAAATCCCAGCAGGGATGTCCATGTGCACTTTGTGGTGGCCATGGTGTTGTAAATCAGTGCACTCTAGCTGGGCTGGGATCCGTTGGGCTGGAAGCTGGGACCCTAATGGTAAGACCTGGCTGCTGGTCTCGGGAGGTCATCCCTGTGCTGCTGTGACATGCACAGAGGCTTTAACAGATGCTATTTAACTCTGACCCAGGTGTCAAGTCAGAGGTGAGCAAATAGGATTTCTGAGGGGACACAGGGACAAATCCTAGAGTTCTGCAGTGACTGGCTTAGTTGAGGGCTACAGTTATCATCCTAGTTTGTATCTGGTTCAAAGTGCAAATGCTCAGGAAAGATGGCATCTCCTGTGTCCATCTCCTCAGGCAGCATGGTGAGGCTACCAGCTGCCTGGCCAGGCTGAGTCTGAACTGAGGTCTGCAGTGAGATTGCAGCTCCAGGGCACAGGGTCAGACTTATCTGGGGCCTGTGTGGCACCACTGCTGCTCTGTGCACCTCCCTCTTCCTGGGTGCTGGCCTGCAGCAGGCCCGGAGCTGGCCTGGACTCTGAGAGGTAAGCCTTGGGTGGCTGTATTTGTCACTGGTGGGAATCAGGGAGCAAACACAAGAAATTCCTAAACACAGTTCATAGTGCAGACAGCAGAGCAGGCAGTACTGCTTGCCGCCCAGATACAGGATGACACTGCCCTGCAGTGGCATCACGGACCATTAGGCCCACCAGGACAATCCTGACGGGGCTTTGGGTTGGTGAGTCCTCACATGGGGCCTTGGGTCCTGCCTGGGTTTTGTTCCAGGAACAATACCTCGGGGGGCTTGTGTGGAGCCCACAGATCCCCTGCACTGCGGATCCAGCCTACACAGCCTCAGGCCACTGTATGCGCTTCAGTCATGACCATGGGTCCATGGGCCCAGCCTTGTGATCCACGAGGGCCCCTTGTAAAGGGCTCACGGTGTCCTACTAGCCAGTGTTAATCATGTGTACTGGACTGGCCCACCATCCTCATCACGATGCCACGTTTGGGGCTTTCAGAAGCTCAGGCCTGGGGCAGCCTAGCCCCATGACAGGCTGCCCTCTGTTCAGTCCACGTTAGGGAAAAAAGGAGGAAAAGCCCAGAGGTGCAAGCTCAACAGGACATGTTGGTCTCAGGAGAGCACCTCCCTGTCAGGTCCTCCTCACCAGGAGACCAGCCCTCTAGGGTACCTGCCAGTGAGTCACAAGTTGGTAGGAAGGTGTGGCCATAGCTCTTGGTGGCTAGAAACCAGAATGACTACAGGAGATGTTGAAGGAATCTGACTGCTGCCAAGCTGGCCAGAGAGCCCTGTAAACCCCACTCTGGAACAGCTGCACCCAGTGACTCACACCATTATCCACCCTGCTACTAATACCAACCCGTGTCATCATTCATTCCTGCGGCTAATACCTACCCCCATCTGCACAGTCCCAAGCTTCGTCCTTGGGCAAATATGCTTGGCAGGCAGCCAAGACCCCTTTGTTAAACTCCCTGCCCTCCCTCATGACCCTGTGAAACACCCCATGACCTATGGGAGAGCTACTGGCCTGGTCTCAAGGACCAGCACAGTCCCTCTCAGGTTTGTTCTGAGACCAACATGTCTTGCTGAGCTCGCTTCTCTGGGTTTTTCCTCCTTTTTTCCTAACAGGCATGTCACTGAGAAGCTTGTGAAATAGAAGTTTTAAATACTCAGTTATATGCAACGGTCATTAAAGGTAACAGTGTGGAAACTTTATAAAGGTTATTTTGAAAATAAGCCAGCAAGAAAGAACAACTGTGTGAAAGATAAAACCTAGATTGTAGTTGGGATGTTCATATATTTAATAATCAGAGGATAATACCAGTAACCCATAACAATATAAATGTAGGTGAACTATGCAATATCTTAAATGCATAAACATTGCCAAAGTTGTCCAACTGCCCTCTTTCTGAGGCCACAAAGTTGTTGCTCATAAAGGATCCTTCGTATTGTGAAATGTTCTGAGGGAGCAGAATGGTACTTTTAATATTAGTCTTACTTTTAATAACAGAAGAATAATAAATTAATGCAAAAGTTCTCTGAAATTAAAGCTAATATGTGAAAAATTTAATGGGATCTGAGCTTCCTGTGGGGTTGGGCCATGGGAGAAGAAAACCTAATTATTTTTATAAAAATAGAGTATTTCCTGATTTAACTTTTGCCTTTCTTTCTCAATTGTCTTGCATCTATGAGGTTGGTTAACAGACAGCCGTTACTTTGTTCCTTGCATTTATTGTACAATGATGCAACCTGGGGGGCACCCTGTACTCCCGCAGCCTAGGATGGAATCACAGTGGGCCTGACCTGGGACCCCCTACAGGCCACCCAAGGTCTCGCCAGGACTGGGAAGCCCCTCCTAAATGGTCAAAAAAAGAGAAAGAGAAATCAGCGTAGTTAATGCTGAGGCAAGCCTGGATTCCAATAGCTGTTGAGCTTCTGAAGAGGCAGGAAAATAGAAGTAGCTTTTTCAATGATTCTGTCCTCAGTTCATGGAGTCGCAAAAGTAAAGAGAGTGAAATCAGGAGGAGAAAGTGCCACCAACTTGTGTGAATCCCAGTGACTTTTGGAAAACAGTTTACAATGCTTTGGTGGCACTACATGTTTAAGAAATCCTGGCTGGGAGCTCAGCCAGTGAAGGAAAGCATTTCCCCGCTGCCCAGGTCCCTTCTGTGTGTAGTGAAACCCAGCCAGACAAAATGTTAAAGTTCAAGTGGAACTGAGGCAGTGCCTTCATGTTCTCAGGGGATGGGTGGGGGGTCCATGTCCCCCTGGGAGGGGTGTCACCAGCTCTTACCCAGTCGGTTGCAGGGGTTCCTCTTGAAGAGGGCTCTCAGCAAGCTCTGGGCCTCTATGCTGAGGAACTGTGGCATTCCCAGCTTGGCTCTGAAAGACAAGCACACAGGGCAAGAGTGGGCCACTGAGCGCCGGGGTTTCTTCACTCCTCTGAGGACCTGTTCATTCTGCGCTAGCAAACCTCAGCATCAGCAGGGCTGCAGAGCCCCAGCTTTGACCTTAGCGCTTTTCTGCCCTTTAAAAATTCTTGAAGACACCAAAGAGCTTTGGCTTATGTGGCTTGTATCTACGATATTCATTATGTTAGAAATTGCAAGTCCAAAATTCTTACAATTATAATTTAATAATTCATTTAAAGTATAATAACAAGATTAAAATAGAAATAATGATTCCATTAGCACCAACAACCCTTTCAGTGGCAATCAGCTATAGTTTCCCAAACCAAGACAAAAGGCCTCCAGCAGCTGGTGGTGCCACGTGCGCTTGGGTGGGGCTCTTCCTGGCTGAGCACAGCTGCACTCTCACCTGCCTCGCCATCAGACTGCTGCAACACTGTGACAGGCACCTGGGGAAGGAGGACTGCAGACCCAAGGAGGCTCTCCGTGGCTGGGCTCCCTGGCCGACCCTGAGGACACAGCTTTGGTGTCTCCCTCAGAAATCCCACTGCTCCCTGATGATGGCAGGAGTCTAGCCCTGGACTTCCCAGGGGGGATTATTCCAGCTGTAAAAAGACTAAAGACTGTCCTCCCCTTTAAAGTCCCAGTGACCACCTCAAGCAGCACGGCCATAGTCATAGGCATCCCACGGTAAGCCACTCGCTAGAAAACTAATTAAATAAAAGGACAGCATCCTAGCTTGGCATACAGGCCCCCGCTCTCAGGTTTCCTCCATCCATCATTCATTCCCTGTGAAGAAGAACAGAATTTACAAAAACTTAACTGGCAGCTTCTTAGGTGCCTCCGAGTTTACAAAAGCCCCAGGCCAACTGCAGCAGAGTGCTCGCTGCAGTCACACGGACAGCTCTACGAGCTTCTCCACCTAGTAGTACTATTTCTGCTGCCCTGCTCTGCGGAGACATACCGACTTGGAGTCCCGGCCACCTGGCTTCTTGCCCTCCTGTGACCCTCATGCCCAGCTCCCATCTGGCTGTTGTGCCCGGGAGGCTCTAAGGACACTATCAGTGCACTCGGATGAGAAGCCACTCCCTTCAGACCCACGACCAGTGATGACAACTTGTACTTTGGGGTGGCTGCCCTACTCACTTCAGGATGAGGGCCATGGTCTCCTTCCGGTCCTTCCCCTGGAACGGCAGGGAGCCAGTGAGCATCTCGAACTGCAGAGTAACACAGAACAGGATGAGTTGGTTCCTTTCCCCCAAAGCTCAGCCTGGCCTCTGCGGGGTAGGTCACCAGGGGAGCACGGTCTCCGGCATTCACACAGGGAACTGGCAAACCATATGAGGCTTAGGGCCCCACCTTCTCTGCTGAGGGCCAGGGAGGGGCTCCAGCAGTAGCGATGAGGAAGGGAGAAGTTGGGGGCAGTGTTGCCCTTTCATGACACCCGGTAGACAGTAGACCACTGGCATCTCCCAGATGCAGTCAGCGGGGAAGCTGGAGGCAAGGGAGGACGGGGAGGCGGCCTCTGCCGAGCAGAGTTTCCTGCTCTCACCAGCCACCCTTGGCAAAACCAGGGTCGATTCCACGGAGGCAGCGGCGGCCTGGAATCCCGCTGCCTGAGAACATGCAAGACTCTGACTCCTGGTGCGGGAAGCAGGGAAGTCACAACAAGATGTCCCTCTCGCATACCTAGAACCCCGAGTCTAGCAGAAATGTGCAAGACATCTATCCTGCTCTGTCCTCATGAGAAGGAAGCCTGGTGCAGGTGTGTACACCGTCCCATTAAATCTGCTCCAGTCTTGACATTGTTATTGCATATGTCTCATTCTCTTTGCAATTTATCCACTAGCATTTTTCCTTGGCATTATAGATATCCTTGGAAATGGATAAAAGTAGAAAGACTAAAATCATCACCTTGCTCCTACAAAATATATGCATGACCATTTGTTATCTCCTTCTAGTACTTTATTGAAGATGTTTTGTCTTGTTTCATTTTACTTTTATTTTTGAAAACCCTAAATAAGGTTTTCCACACTAATTATTGATAAAATAATATAAATATAAAACTTTCTGCACTTAGTAGAAAACCTGTGCAATGTCATTTTACATAGGAACACACCAACACAACACAGTGCACCTACTGCTGGGACATCTACTGGGGATGCTCTCAATTTGCTGTTAGTGTAAGAAGCACATCTGAAAGTTTTCCTGGGCTGGCCAGATAGCTCAGCACATTAAAGCACCTGCTTAGGCAGACACAGGGACCAGGGGTGGGTCCCTGGCCTGCAGCAACAGCCCCCATCCCTGGGTGCACCCTGAGACAGAGATTGAGACTGGGCGTGGTGGCGCCCACCTGTAATCCCAGCGCTTGAGAGGCTGAAAAACAGGAAGGATCACTACGAGTCGGATCTGTGTAGTGAGGCCCTGTAGACCCTGTACTAAATACATAAAAAAATAAATAAATAAAAGTTTTCTTAAGATTTGGAGGCATCCATATGATAGGATATCAGGAATGACATTGGAAGCTTAAAGAGACAATGCAGTTAAAACTTTATTAATATTACTCATCAGATTTCTGAAAACAAAATTTAGAATACTCCCTTCCCCTGCCCATGTGTTTCTTTTTTCTGTGACTAGGTCACATGGGAAGACCCTACCCTCTAAGAAGCCCCAGGATACAGCTACAAGTAGGTACTTAGTAAGTTTGTGACAATGACATATTATTTGTGTGGCCTAAACATGTTTTGGCACTTTGGCTTCATTTCCAGCCCCCTTCAGGTCCCGCATGAGGAGGGGATGGGATGACTTCTGTACTACTGTTCTGGAGGGAGCTTCTGGGAGCTTTTCAGTTTGGAAGCATCTTATTAACTCGGTATGTATGATGAGCATCCTGGGACCCACGTGTGGTAAGAATTTTGCCCTGTGCTGGATAACAAAGGCTTCCAGAGCAGACTGGTCAAGCCCCAGCTTACCCTGGGGCCCCACCCTGAAGCACACATGTGTTGGGGGCACACCCCAAGTGATTCATGCACAAATCAATATCAAGTCAGGCTGAGGAAGCCTACAGAGAGACTTTGACTAGACCCACACCTGGCTTCACCGGGGTAGCCACGATGCTGCCAGGAAAAGGAATAAGTGACTACCTTAAGCAGTGGTTCTCAGACTCCAAGGGACATTTTCCTATCGGGAGGCGTGACTGGAGGTGTGGGTGATGCATGCATCCTGTCTGAGAAGGGAAGGCCAGGGAGGCTGGCAAGCATACTAAAATGTACAGGATGCCCTACACCAAAGACCTTTTCAGCCCCAAACCTCCATAGGGCTAGGGTGAAATCCTGCTTCAAAAGATGCTGGATGAACCCTAGACAGTGGCCAATGTGGGGCTCAGGCAGGACCCACCGAAGTTGCCCGGAGAAGGCTGGGGACAGTGAATGAGGAGACTCTTAGGCAGAAAGACATGAAGTCCCTGAGAGCCCCAGATTCAAATTCATTTATAGGCCAATATTCTTAAGAAGAAAGCAATAAGCTAGCAATTTAATCTAAAATTTCTAAGGAGGAAGCCAGCTGTGCCATGGGTGGCTGGGGTTGGTGGCCGAGTTGTGTCTGCTGAATGGGCCATGACTGCCTACCATCCACGTCCAGTTCCAGGCTGGCAGAGAGTCCGGCCCACACAGAGGCCACACTGGATCATGAGACACTGTCCCACTTGGGTGGAGATGGAGAGAGGAAGGGCCATTATGATGAGCACATGCGTATGGGGGTGGGGGACTGTGGCGGTGGAGTTCCTGGTCTCAGTACCATTTGATTATAAGCTCGTTCTGGGAGGAATGTTCCTTTCTAAAAGTAGATGCAAAATGTTTAATTCTGCATATACTTTGGCTCATGCTAAATATTATAGCTAAATTAGAGTTTGAAATAAAAGTATCTTCCATGTGGAAATCACCACACCCCTTAGAAATCCTTGCGAAATCAGTGTTAAGTTTGGACCTTTAGTGCATTTACATTCTTTGTTTTTTCTAAAGTGTATTTGGTACAGGTTCTCACTACACAGCTCAGATTTGTAGGGACCCTCCTGTTTTCAGGCTCGCCAGGGCTGGGATTACAGGTGTGCCCCACCATGCCAGGTCTTGCACGCCAGGGGCCAGGGCCAACATGGCCTGTGGGGACAGGGATCGAACCCGACCCTGCGCTCGCCTGTGCAGGCGCTTAGTCTGCTGAGCTATCTCACGGGCCCTGCATTTGCATTCTTCGTTGAATCTCATTTCCAGTTTGTGACAGTGGGAGGCTGGGACGGACAGAGGAAGGCGCTTCCAGGACATGCTCAGAAACTCACTGTCTCTTCCTCAGGCCAGAGAGCGGGGCAGGCTTCCCTCCCCTGGCTCCATGCTCTCTGGACCAACATGAGTGGGACAGTCCACCTGAGGACGCCTGCCTCTCTGCCCAGGGGGCCGCTGAGGACAAGCCATTACCATCAGCACTCCAAAGGACCACCAGTCAGCGCTCTGCGTGTGTCCTCGCCGATTCACCACCTCAGGCGCCATGTACTCTATGGTCCCGCAGAACGAGTAGGCTCTCTTGTCATGGTCGATAGCCTCCTTGCTCAGGCCGAAATCTAAATGTAATCAAACCATAAGGCACAGCCTCAGACTCTGAGTGGGTAAAGGGCTATGCCTAGGCAGACCCTGTCACTTGTCAGTGTTGCCACCCGGGCAAAGGAATGACTGACTCCCCGCCCCCCTTCCCTCCCTCCCACTCAGGGGCAGCAGAGCCCTGCTGAGGGTCACACCAAGCCTAAGCACACATGCAGTGTGGCTGCTTCCTGAGGCCCAAATCCACAAAATGGGCTGGTTGTGGCTTGGTAAGGTTGACAGGGCCTTGCAACAATACTAGGACCAGCTTCTTGGTGGCTGACATGAAGTCCCCAGAGATCCCTGCCCACCCATAAGCACCAAGGGGCCTCGGGACCTCACTGAAGGTTGGGGATGTGGGCCTGAGGTGCACGGAGTTGCTCTGGTAACACAGGAGGGAGGCAAGGGGAGGGCTGCATGGCTCGGGTGGGAGGTTCCTGACTGGCAAGGTTGGGGGTCTAGAGAGCCTGTGTTGATTGTGAGGAAGAGACCAGGCCAGGGCTGGGGGGTGGGTGGGCAGAATGCAGGGCTAAGAGATGGCCCCGTCTGATGCCCAGACCCTGAGGACAGGCGATTTCACAGCAGGGACCCACGGGTGTGTTTAAGGATCCAGAAGTAGGAGATGGTGGTGGATTATCTGGTGGGCCCAAGATTACCACAAGGGCCTTTGTGTGAAGGAGAGGACAGAATTCAAGGACAGAAATGGGAAAATTATGCTTTGCTGGTATTTGGGGTGGTGGACAGGGCTGTGCCAAGTGAAGGGGCAGCCTCAAATGGCTGGGAATGCAAGGAAGGGGTTTCCCAAAGCGTTGGGGGGCATATAGCCAGTGGACATCTTGCACTGACTCCTGTGGGATTTTTGGCCTCTGAAACTATAAGACGATCAATTATTTGTGTTGTGTTAGGGTGCTGAGTTTCTAGTTTCTAGTGATTTACTACAGCAGCCAAAAGAATCTAATGCAGTGGGGAGTTGTAGCCTAAGATGCTGTTTTCTGTTTGGCTGGATTTGCTGGCAGCCACATGGTGTAGATGCAAAAGGGAGACAGGTAGGGAGCTTCCACTCAGGCCGGGGCCATGGCTGGGGATGTGGTAAAAGCCACAGGATTGTGGCAGTGCTGTAGGGTGGGGCACACTACTGAGTGACCCTGACTCTGCCTGGGGGCAGCACCGGCTCAGGGTCACCTTGATTGATGCCCAGCACAGATCCCGAGAGAGACTCAGACAGGGGTGGGAAGAGCCTGAAGGCTGCGTGCTCTGCGAGCACACAGCACAGCAGCCCGTGTCCTTGAAAATTCAGCCACATCAGAGATGGACAAATGGCTGGCAAATGCCTGTGGGACAAAGACAGCGGCTTTGACATAGTCTTCAACTTTGTGAGAGCTGAGATGAAGTCACCGAGGAAGCCTATTATCTCTTACAAACCTGTGATCTTGATGTGCCCCTCTTCGTCCAGCAGGATGCTGAAAGAAAGGGACAGAAAACACAGGCTTAAGAGAGACCAGCCCTGCCTGCCCCATGCATGGCACATAGAGTTGGGTCCCCTGCAGCTTGGGCTTACTGCACTGTACCACCTATTGAGCGTGGAGTGGGGTTCCCAGATAGCCACCTCTCTGTCCCACAGCCTCTGCCAGTCCAGGAGAGTAATCAAAGCATCTTGTTCTTGAGCTTGGGTGCTGCAGGTTTGGGACTTTCTGAGTCCCCCGCCAAGGGCTGGGATCAGGCAGTACCTGAGAGATCCTCCATGCCTGGATACTCCCAGCCACAGATTTTAGAACCAATCTTGGCCTTTGGATGGGTGGGTGCACAAACTTGGGCTTCAGAAAGGAGCCTTGTGGGGTTCCTCAGGCGCCATCTTGTGATGAGTCCCAGTCCCAGTAAGACAACTCCCTCAGGCGCTGGTCTGGCTGCTGTCCAGCTTTGTCACACAAGTGACAGCTGGCCTTGCTATCCCTGGTGGTGGAGTCCTGGTAGGTGGACTCCCCGTGAGAGAATGGAGGCGGCTCGGTAAGGTTGGGGTGTGGGGATACCCCATCAGGCCATCTCCTTTGGGCTGCAGGCTGGAGCTGGGGTTGTGACACCTCCAGACCCCAGCTTTCCATCTTCCTTATCTATTTTCTGGGCTGTCATTAAATCTGTGAGATCCTTGGAGACAACAGCCCAACACTAGGGAGACAAAAGTGTGCGCTGGAGAGAAATAAAAGCAAAACTGTGAGGGATAATATATGGTGATTGTTTTCATTAAAAAAAAAAAATCTGAGGAGTAAGGAAAGTGCCACAGACTGCAGCTTGGGTGCCCATGAAGCTGTTGTGCTGAGGGAAGCTGTCCAGCCACAGAAAGGACCTCCCATCTGCAGGTTTCCAGTCACCTGGCCCCCTTCCCCCGTCATCCAGTTCATGAGTTGAGTGGGGTCACTGGGGGCTGGGAAGGGGATGCGGGGCTGGAGTGTAACAGAACAAGTTTCGGTCTACGGGCTCTGCAAGTGTGCCTAAGGCCGCTGCTCTGGGTGCTTCACGGTGGCTACAGGGGTAAATGTTATCTTATATTAACATAATTTAAAAATCCTGCCATGGGATTAAAGCATAATACTATTCTGTGGAAATGTGAAGAAGGGAAGGGTCCCAGAACATTAAGATGATACGTTATAATTAAAGAGGAAAGTGTTTTATCTTTACATTATGATTATACTGTCTTTGCCCCCAAATCAAGCAACTTTCAAGACTTGTTCCCTAATGACTCTAACTGAACAACAAAGCCTTTCTCTTCATCCTGAAATTAAATAGTACTATTCTAGCTGCAAGGATCACTTTGACCTTTAAGAAAAAACCCAGGACTAGAGCTCCTTGCTTATTGTGTGCAGGTTGAGAGAGAGCCCCTTGCTCACTGGAGGCTGCGGGGTAACTACTGGGTCACCACTATGCCTGTGGGCAGGAGGATGGGCACCGCCTGCACAGGACTTGGCCCTGGGACTGGTCAGCTGGAGGGCAATTCACACGGGTCTGACCTCTGAGATGACCTTTGCAGACAGTGAAATCTGCTTTGGAAAGCAGTTTGGCCTGGGCCTGCTTCTGGAGGAAGACAGCAGCAGCTTGCAAGCTATGGCTCTCTGGGGCCATCAGAGATGTTCTGCTGAATAGTGTCATGTGTCATGCATGTGGGCAGATATGCCTCGCCTATGTCACCTATCATCCAGGTACTTCCTATGAACGACAGCCACATCTAACAAGCTAGGCTCAGAGTATATTTGTCATTATCTTTATCTCAAACAGTGCAGGTGACAGGAGGGACAAGCAGCAGGGGCTGGCATCTAGATGCCCCGACCTTATGATCCCTTGGTATTACGGCACAGACTGGGCTGTACTGATGTGTCCATGCCGGCTGGCTACACCAGGTGGGTCCTGCTCTGGGTAGGTGTGAGCTGTGGTCTTCAGGTGACACAGCTCCGCCTCATAGGTAGCAAGTAGCCTGTGTGACGTCAGTGGCTTTGCCTCAGGGACATAGTGCAGCCTGGCCAGTGGAACCTAAAGCAACACCCACCGGGTCTCCTAAGTGGCCCATGTGTGATGAGTTTTCCTCAGCACACAGAAAAGCACTCATAGTGGGAGCACTTCGGAAGGGTGCCAATATTTCTATTTAGACGAGATTAGCAGACTCCCCTAGAAATACCACATGGGAGATTCTGGCTGTGTTGGGATCTTGGCCTGGGGATCCCAAGGCCACTGTCTCTTGGGGGACCTGTCACTTATAAGTGGATCAAAAAGTCAACCAAGAGGAGGCATCTTGGCCCTGTTCCTTGGTTTGTTGAAATAGCTGACAAGCTCCCTAAATCTGGAGCCAGGAGATAAGAGGGAGAGAGGCACAGACACATGTCTTTCTTGAGGTGCTCCTTAATGGCAGCGGTAGCCTGCTTCAGACTGGGTGGAAACATGGAACCAGAGCCATGGGCTCCCCCTCCAACTTGCTGGGGCACCCACGGGCCTGTCTCAAGAACCTGGGCCTTGTTGCTCTCTGGCCTTAATGAGGATCAGGTGGGAACAGCCTTGGGCAGGAGCCACAATACAGCTGGGAACATTTCCAGGGTGGGAAGGTGGCATTTCACCCCACTGGAATTACAACATGGGTCCGTCCCAGCCCCGATCTGGAATGCATTTACTTAGGAAATAAGTAAGTGTGCTCCCACTTTCCCTCACTTACTTCTCAGGCTTCAGGTCCCTGTAGATGATCCCCAGGCCATGCAGGTGGTCCAGAGCCAGGGCCAGTTCTGCCAGGTAGAACTTGACATCCTCCTCAGTGAACATAACCTACAGGGGAGAGAGGGCCCTGCTAGTCAGCTCCTTCCCCAGATGTCAGTTCTAAGGAACCCAGGAATCATCCCGGGAAAGCACACGCAGCACAGGCCCCAGGCCTTCATCAAGGCTGCCCTGGCTTCTCTAATGGAGAGGTGAGTTTCCAGGGCTCCAGGAGCAGTGAGAAGCAGACTTGGAGTCCTCAGACAAGGTTTCGTCTTTGCCAACTTGTGCCACTTGCACCCCAGAATTGCTCGGCTCCTGATCTGAGTACTTCTGATGCAAATTCCTCACAACTCACTGTGAACAACCAAGCCACACTGGAGGATGGAAGAGCAGTACAGAATGCAGAGCTCAGACCTCGCTTTTGTCCCTTCCTCCTGAGGCTCACCTTCAACTTGGGTTGACACAAAGTAGCCCTAGCACATGGCTGGCTGCCCAAAGAGATTATTTCTACCAACAGCAACACATACGTGGTACTCTAAGCTGGAGCGGCTCCTTGGAGAGGGGCTCATAGGTTTCAAGGGCAGAGGCTCTCAGATGGCTGGGACAGCTATGTGCGAAGCGGAGACCAGGTTGTCACTGGAAGGGACACTTCCAGTTGGGGCTGCAGCTTCCTGGACAGTGACTCCAACACTTCCCGTCCTTGGACTTTGGAATCCTCGCTCCATTTCCTATGGGTGATGGGCACCTTTCCTGCCTGGACATTTCTTCTCTAAACTGACCAATTTACCCAGTGGGCTTGCTGACAGTCTAAACTGCCTATGGTCAAATTCCCTCTTGACGGACCCTACATCCTTTTGCTGGCGCTGTGGGTTCTGTGCTCGCACTCAAGGTGCCACCGTAGTTTTCTTCTCACCCAAGTCTTAGTGTGGTCCCCAAATAAAGACAAGCAATTTACCTCCAATATGGGCCCCCGAAGGCAGCCACATGCCCTGCATGTGGCAGGATATGTCTGTGGCGCTCTGACCAAGAGAGCACACCCCAAGAACCTGTGCACCCACACGAGACAATCTCTGCTGTGTAGAAAAGGGTCTCACAGGACTCCCCTGTGAGGACTTCCAGGGCCTTTTGTGAATGCTGCTGCCTCTGACTGGAAAGCTTGCCCAGCGGGCACTACACTAGATGCTGACTGACAGCAGAGCCCAGGGGCTGGTTTCCTACAAACGAGATGGGCAGAGAGCAAATGGATGGGTGCTGTACCAGAAAGTGGCAGATGCTTGTCACTGGGTAGGCCCCGACCCAAGAGCTTTGTCCAGAACACAGAATGGACTCTCCTCTCCCGGTGTCATCCCCTAAATAAGCAGCCCCATATGTACCATGTGCCGTGGCCCCAGGGACACCTTACAGTGGTGAGAGCAGCCCTTGGACCTGAGGACCCCTCAAGCTCTGCGGGTCCCAGAGCCTCCCTGGCCCACTCAGCGGCTCCCTGGGAAGTCCCCAGAGGAGTGGCTGGAGAGGTCAGGGTTAACCCAGGCTTTAACAGAGCTGACGGAGCTCAGGCTGTGACAATAGGCTGCCAGTTTCTGAGGCTGTGTGTGTGGCTAGATATCAGCACTCATGTATCACATGTGTGCACGCATGCACGCACACCCCCACACACACCATGCACACACCACACACATCCCACATGTTACACACACTACACATCACATACCAACCACACAGCCCACACAACACATATTACACACACCAGACCACACATCTCACATACCATATCACACATAGACACCACATGTACATAACATGTAACACACATACACCACACACATAGCACCCCCCACACCATACAACTATGTACACCACACCCTCACCCTCACAGGCCACCTCCCCTCAGATCCCCCCAACTTTAGAACTACAGGCAGAATTGCCCATGGCAGCAGGTGGCTCACCTCCTTGGACAACCTGGTGAAGAGGTCTCCACCACGCAGGAAGTCCAGGATCAGGTAGAGTTTTCCTTCCGTCTGAAAGGCTGCGGAAGGAAACACAGGTGAGCCCTGGACTGTGCATGGGGTCCCCGTAACAGTCTTCTTTGTGGTTTTCACTTCAGTTTCTCTTTGACTTCTGCAGGACTCGGTGACTTGCAAGCTGTCACTTCAGAAGTGCAGGGGAGGCCAGGGCAGGCCAGGGACAATGAGCTCTGTGTCTCACTTTCCTTGGAGCCATGAAGTGTTTGCTCTCTTTGTTTTTTCCTCCTCCCTTTTAAGCACAAAGGGATGCACAGAAAGAAACACATTTCCTTATGCAAACTGTTCCCAGAGTCCCCATGGTTACTCAGTTGGGACAGCCGGGTTTCTCTAGGAAACTGACTTTTGCAGAGAATAGTTCGTGAGCACTATGTGAATGTCCTGCTAATGCTGAAGTGATGTCTCGTTTATCCACATGCCAACAACTCAGAGGGCAAGACAGCCTACCACTGGCCTTCTGCTCGGGCAGCCTTGGTGACTGGTCAATGGAACTGTCTGTGTCACTATGATGAGGTCATGCTCCCTGGTCCAGTCGCCTTATGTGACAGTGTGCCTCAGGTCACAGGCTGCCCATGTGACGCTTCTGCAAGGCGTAGTGAGGATGGGCCCTGCCCCACAGATTAGGCTCCCACACATGAAGACCAGGAGAAACCAGGCGCTGTTACCACTGCTGTGACAGCCAGGTAACCTGGGGAAATCTGCCAGGTCTGTTAGGCCGGTGGGAAGGCTTTCTATCTGGCATCTGTTTGTAGACACAAACACAGGGCTGAACAGGGTCCTGATATTTGTGTACTAAAAAAACATCTAACCTTCTAAGAGTAAATGCTGAAATCATAAATGTTGGTATTTACAACCAGGACCTCTAGCTAGAAAACCCTTCAAGTGTACACTAGAGGGGGCCAGGGAGATGGCTTAGTAGAATAAGTGCTTGCCTGGCAAGCACAAGGGCCTGAGTTCA
>NDGN011491884.1:0-10836 GCA_002564285.1 Tympanoctomys barrerae | reverse complement strand
AAGCTTGTTCTAAGTAGGTGCTTTAGACCACTGAGCCATCTCACCAGCCCCCCTTTTTTTTAAATTTTATTTATCCCAGCATGGAACTTTAAAGTTTGTCCAGAGATTCTGTGCTGACAACTATGGACCTAATCCAAGTCCTGTCTACAAGGCCAGGCAAGTAAATGGAATGAGGGACAGTGCAGGCGCCACCTAAGTGGACAGCCTCGGTCAGCTTGGCCCACAGCTGCCCTATAGAAATCTGGGCTCAGTATTGCCCACTCTTCCTGTCCTCTTGTTTTTTGTTTTTATTTTTTCCAAAAGCCTAAATCCCAGATTTTTAAATGTTAACTCCAACTATCTCGAAATCCAATGCCAAACAAAACATGTCTGCAGAGTGTGCTGGACTCTGGGGCTGTCATTTAGCAACCTCCGGCCCAGTGCAGTGGGTTTCACACTTTTTTTTTAGCCACAGGAGGTTTTCTCCAGACAAGTTATTTTCTAGAGCTTCTGTAAGTTGAATAAACCTAAGTAGAGCTTTGGTCCAAGCAGAGCAGAGCACAGGCAGGCTACTCCTGAGGCTGAGCAAAGGTCCTTCACCTCCAGGAACTGTCTCTGGTAGATGTGTCAGATGAGGAAACTGATGCCTCCAGAACACAATCCCAGAGCAGAGCCATCTTTAAAACCACTTGGAAATGTGTGAGGACATTTGGTGTTGTCACCGTGACCAAGCGGAATCTGACTTTCGGTGGCTGAGAACCAGGAACGCTTAACTTCCTGCCGTGTCCAGGACAATGAAGGATCATCCCACACAAAATGCCAACCACTCCGTGCCTGGAACACCAGACGAGGAAGCAGAGACCCGGAGAAGTCACATCAGCTGGCAGGATCACAGCAAGAGTCCCTGAGGACTTCAGCTTCGGCCACACAGGCCCGAGGACTTGCGTTTGTGCCCAGGAGACTTTGCTGCCTGAGCGGGGCTGGCCGTGCTCCAAACTCAGGGGAGAAAGGGATGTGTTTAAATTAAAACCAAGTAGCCTCTTGAGGTAGGACAGCGGCTACACAGAAGCGCAGCCAGTTTAGGGAAGCAAATTGGAAAGGAAGTGGGGATGGCGCCATCGCTGACGGGGCCGTAGCTGGCCCCAGGGGAAAAGTCAGCTGCTGTTGGGCGCTGAGCTGCGGAGAATGCCGGAGTCAGGGCAGTCGCACAGGTCGGTTGGTTCCACTGGTCATTTAATCCTTAGGCCAAAATGTGCCAGATTCAAAAATAGGACGCGGGAGCAGAAAGTGAAAGGAGGGTGTCCCCAGGACTCCAAGGAACACAGAGCCAAGGAGCATCCTTTTCCTATTATTGTCACTACGGTGCCACATGTTGTATGGTTTTACCTCTTATAAAACCATTACTGAGAACCACCTCACAATGTCATCCAGGCAAAGTCAGGCTGCCCCCACTGTACAGGAAAGAAAATGGGACCACAGACTCATTTCTAGGTGACAGCCGCTGTTCAAGATCTGATTTCATTTGTTCATTTGTGCTTCCTTTCACCATAGTCAGGAGAAAGGTCAAGGAAGAAACTCCCAGTTCCTGGCTGGCCAAGTAGCTCAGCAGACTAAAGTGAGTGCAAGCAGGTGCATTGGCCGCAGGTTCAATCCCCAGGCCTGCCATGCGAGCCCCACCCCCGGGGCACACTGACACAGTGATTGAGACTGGGTGTGGTGGCTCATGCCTGTAATCCCAGCACACTTGGGAGGCTGCAATCAGGAGAATCACTACAAGTCCCGTCTAGTAGTGAGACCCTGAACACACTGTAGACCCTTCCCTAAAAGATACAAAGAAAAAAAGGAGAAAGAAATTCTCAGTTCCAGTTTGCAGTGTAGCCTAGCCAGAGGTCCGACATGCCTGCAGGGTCTTCCTCAGCCACTATCTGTGTCTGGTTATATCCTTGCTGGTTTACGACAAGGTACTCCTAGACATCATCCTGGTTACCACATTCCTAAATGCTTATTGTCTCAACCAGTGAGGAAAAAATGAGATAGTTCTAGTGGTTCACCACCAAGCTGACTGGCTTTGAGGCTGAGTCCCTGACTTCTGCTTTTTTTTTTTTTTTCCTGGTTATGTAACATAGACACTTGTGCACTGACCAACTTCCAAATATCAATGTGGCATCAGTGAACATAGACTTTAGAAGATGTGTGTGTAGTCTGCTCTGTGCTCCATTGAAACAGTATGTGCTGGTGCTAGCACACATCGCTTACATCCTCTCTCCTGTGGAACATGGGACAGGCTCATGAAGGAAGCAGGTCCATATTCTAGGATGTCATTTCAAAGGGCCAACATGTCAGTGATCATCATCTACCACAGTCATTGGAGGGCGACAGACATGACTTCAAATCCCAACAGTGTGAAAAGTCCCAAGTCTCTGTGAGCTTCATACTCCTCCTATCTAAATCAGAAATAATACTACATCCCTTAAAAGGAAACCATAAGGCTAACAGCTATGATAAGCATAAAATATGTAAGACAATCCTCAGCAACCAGTTCAACTGAAGAAATGTTTGCACTGTTTCCTCTCTGCCACATCCCGCACATTTTTAAACCTGGAAAGGTCTTCATAACTCTTCCATGAGATGCCTTGCTGGAGAGTCAGAGACTCAAGGAGGGCAGTTGCTCTGCTCAACAAACCACAGGCTGTTGGCAGGAAAGCCACCTTCCTTAAAAAAAAAACTTGTCACCAGGCCATGGCATCGTCTCCACAGCTCAACACAGAAGCCAAGCTGTGGGAGCTCTGTGTGTTTGCATTGGAGTGATGCTGTCACGGTCATTATCCATACAGGGCTTAGACGGAGAAGGGAGAGGCATTCTGCTGCAGCGGCCCGGACCTCGCAATTGGGCTGGCCCCACACAAGGACAATCTCACCCTTCTGGCACAGGTGACAGAAACATTTAAAACTGTGGATTGTGTCCCTGCATCCTCGTCCCTTCACACCAACTAATGTGTTTTTTCATTTCTCTTGGCTGGCTCTGTTTCCCACATGTTCTCCAAGCTCTTCCTCTTGCCTCCCCAGGGCTTCCCACAACAAACCTGCATGTTTTGGCATCCTCACAGGAGGGGCTGCTGAAATACAGAGCGGATATGCCTCTGGCTGTGTTTATCAGCCCAGCCCAGCCCCAGTAGCTGATGATGGCTGCAGCAGAGAGGCCAGGCGCCTCAGGTGGCCTGGATATGCACCCGGTCCATCCCGGAAAGCAGAGTGCATACCCTGCCTGAACAGTCAGAACACCCACCTCTGCCGTCAGTCAACTGCAGATGTTGCTGATCAACCCAGCAAAGACCTTCTCCTCTACACCTCACTTCTATCACTTCTCGGCCTTTTGGCTAAGATCAAGTGTACACCTCACTTCCCCACCTTTGAAAATATCAGTGAGCTTGACAATGCACCCTCTAGAATCTCAGTTGCATGGGAGGCAAGGCAGGAAAATTGTAAGTTCAAGACCAATCCTAGGCAACTCAGCGAGATCTTGTCTTAAAATTTTCAAAAGACTAGGGTCTAGCTCAGTGGTAGAGTGCTTGACTAGTATGCATGAAGTTTGATCCTCAGTCATGAACTCCTACACTCCCCTGAAAAAAATCCCTAAGAGTATCAGCAGTAGGGGTTTCTTTATTCTACACAAAATATGTTACATTTTACAATAGTGTATCTGTGGCTTCCTGTTTCATCCAAGAGCATCCTGAGAAGTACAGGCTAAGCCTCAACAGGTGCACGGCAGAGCTGGGACTGTCTCTCAGGTGTGTTCATGCCCAAGCTGGAGCGCTCTTCACCCAGCCCTTAGCTGCCGCCTCATTTCCACAAGGACGCTGGAAAGGCAGCATGAGGCCATGGTTCTGTGTCACTGCTGTATGGCCTGCTTCGTTTCCTTTGTCTCCTTTTCCTCATTCCTGTCTGATATTTTTCCTATAGATGTAGCTTTACTCTCCAAGAACCCCGAGAGCAGCTGAGCATTTGCAGCTTACAAGCTGTATGGAGTGAATAGAGGCTTATGCGAAATACATTTGACTCTTTAATCTTGCTTTTTGCATGGCAAATTTTACTGCTCCTTTCTGGGTTTTTACCCCTTTATCTGTGTACTTGCAAACTGCTACCAAGTGTTCCTTTTGAGCACAGCAAGTATTCAGTGTTTCTTTTTTCCTTTCCTTTTTTTTTTCTTTGTAAAAGACTCAGGTAGAATATAAAGTACTCTGTGAGATCATTCAGCTCCACATCTAGGTAGAGGTAGAACATGGAAAGAACTTGCCAGTGCCACTTAGCTGTTGTTTGGCAAGGTCAGAAAGAGGTCTGAGACCCAGCAGCATTGCAGGAGAGGCAACCACCCAACACACCCTGGAGTGCCTGCACCCTGGACTGTACTTTCTCCACCAGTGAAAGCCTTCTGTGTCTCTCCAGGTGGAATTGTTTCTAAGCACAAGTCCTGCCTGCACCCCAGAGTCCAGGCCCTGTATGATTAACATTTCATTCTTCTCTGTGCTGCTTACCAGCTTCTCCTGCTGAATGATAAATCCTTCAATTGTAAGGACCATTTCTAAATTGTTTTTGAATTGACTGTTGCAGTTCCCATCAAATACTAATAAGTAGCAGTTTCCACTTAGCAGAATGCTTACTCTATGGGAGATTATTCAAGCAATATCTTATGTAACCTTCCATCGCCCCATTGAGGCAAGTAGTAGTATAATTTCCATCTAACTAATTTTCTGAGAGTTAAATAGAAGTAAGATAAGGAGCTAGAATTTCCAACATAGGCTTGTCAGATTCTCCTGAATTTCCAATATAGTTTCATCAGATCATCTAATTCCCAAGCTCGTGGCCCCAAGTTCTGTGACATTCTTCCTAGCATGGTAGCTGAGGGCATAGGGGTTCCACTCTGAGCAGGAGACTCAGCACTATTTGAAAGCATTTCAAAGTCATTTCACTCCACCCTCTCCTTTCATTGACAGACATTAAAGCCCAAAAGGGGAAAGTGCGTCAACCTGGACAGCTGGTGGCGCAGCAGGACGTCCAGCTTAGAGCCATTTCCCTGATGCTCGCCACCTCTTGGCCTTTGATTTCACTAGTGTTTCCGTAGGCTAAGAACTGGTCAGTATTGGAAAGCTTAGGCAGGAACAGGGCGTGGGTACAAATATATGTCACGCTTCGTGATCACACTGTATAGGACACCAGGGACAGCCAGATTCCCTGAAGCTTTATTTTCCTGAAAAGTTGTGCGTAGATCACGTGCTGGTTTCCCCTTTCCAGTAAGTCAGCCTCCGGGAGGTGAGTCAGCGTGGCTGCAGGCTGGGAGCCTGTGCCATGCATTGTCTTGGTGCAGCCTGTCGGTGGATCGCACACAGATGGACTCTCCGATTTACAATGCCAAGAGTTAGAGACACAGCACTGGTTAACCTGCTATCTGTGACTTCTACCAGATAATTCTTTGTTCTAGGGCTTATTTTGTGAAGTATAAGACACTGAGCAGCCTTACTCATTAGATGCCAGGAGCACCTCCCTTCTCCAAGTAGTGTCAACTGAAAGAAAATATTTCTAGACAATATAGGATGTCCCCTGGGGGCAATAGCACCTCACTTTGAGGCCTTTTGGGGGATTGGAAGGTAGAATGCTAATTGGTAAAAAGTAAATATAGAATCTGTATCCTAAAGAGGCTCTGACTTGAGAACTCAAAATATTTTTGTGATTTTCATGCACTGAATGCTTGTGATCAATGTGCCCAACTTTTCTCACAAGGAATATGGGGGAAGGGTCAGCTATTCATGTTTCCATCATATTTTTAGTCAGGGTTCTCCAAAGAAAGAAATCAGAGAGAGAGGGAGAGAAAGAAACAGAAAGAGAGAGACAGAGAGACAGAGACACAGACACAGACAGATAGAGAGACACAGACACAGACAGAAATACAGAGACAGAAACAGAGAGGCTAGAGATAGATAATATATGGATGTAAATATATGTAGATGCAGATGTAGATGTAAAATATATCTACATGTTATCTCATTTCATGAATGCTTTTGTTTGCAAACAATTTGGTTCATAAACAGAAGCATTTGGTAAAATTTTGTTTCTGTTTGCCACCTCTGAATCAGGTGACCATGACCATCTTGCCTACACAAACACAAGCATGGCCATCTTTTCAAAACTTGTAGAGAAAATTAAGCTTGCAAACTGAGGGGCCACTGTACACCTATATATGTATGTCTATCCATGTCTATCTGTATCTCTGCCTCTGCCTCTATCCACATCTACATCTCACTGATCCACCTAATCTACACAGGTGGAAAAGTCCTATCACAGCTGCCTGCAGGCTGATGAGCTAGGGAAGTCAATAGTGTGGTTCATTCTCACAAGCTGAACAGCTCTGAACCAGAAGTCCAAAGATTTTGGAATCCATCAAGGGTCATTGGTTCAAGTCCTAGAGTACAAGGGCTGAGGAAACTTGTACCTAGAGTCTGATGCTTAAGAGCAGAGGAACATGTGGGAAACATGCGCTCTCTGGAAAGCGGAGACAGACAACATTCCCTCGTCTCTTACTTTCCTGATCTGTCCAGGCCTGCTGCCCATTGGATGGTGCTGCCCACATGAAAGGTGCTGATTCAGTTTGCTGATTCAGTTTGCTCCTCAGTGTGCTGATTCACATACCAGTCCTCCCTGGTAACATACTCACAGACACGCCTAAAAGAAGTGCTTCATCAGTTCTTCAGGCATTCCTCAACTGAGGCAAGTTGACTTTCCAAGTTACCCTCTGTACCAGTGTTCCAAATCAATGGCAAACAGGTGTAGGAGTGTCCTGTGATGCATAAGAGTGTCATACCACCAGTGGGAAGGGACAAGGGTCACTCACAGGAAGGAGTACAGTCTGCTTTACCAGCTCATACCATACCTCAGTTCTCTCATCTGACATAAAGCGTAATGGCTCATAGTATGTGCTAATTTAACTGCACCATGGGCTGACCAAAGAGTTGGGCAAGCATTATTCTGGATGTGTCTGTATGTTTTCTGAAGCAATTAACAATTAAGTTAGTAGACAAAACAAATCAGATTGGCTTCCCAAATATGAGACTTGTCCAGAGCTCCTCATCTATCAAGTGTCAGGAGAGAATGTCAAAATGAGGTATAAGTTCATAGCCACTACACGAGTGTGTCACAGTGAGTTTTGTGGTACGTGTGGGCTGTGCATTCTCAGGTGCATGAGGCAAAAATAAAGCCTGAAAATCATTCCTCTGTGTGCTGTCCCTCACTGATTGGTTATCCCAGAGTCACTGAATACCAAGTTAGGAGAGACAGCAAGATAATCTATCCCAGTGGGACATCCATCTGATGACCACAGACACAAGTGGGCAGTGCAACTCTAAGGAGTTCTCCAGTGGATGGTGCATGTTCCTACAAAATACACCCAGGCTGGGGTTAGGCGAGGTTTGGCCAAGGAGTATATGAATCAGGGTCACATGGGTAGAAAAAGTAGAAAGGCATATGAAGCAGCAAGAGCCTTAGGGTGGTAGGAAAGGGCAACAGCCTTACCCAACCTGGCTGACGCTGGCTCTACAGAGTGAGTTCTTAGGATGGGTAGAAATGCACTATGCAAAGAGACAGTGAGGAAGACTTGGAAGTCCTGCGGGGTGGGGTTAAGGATGGGAAGGGGTGTTAATCATATAATCACGGAACCTGACCCAACCCCATCTTATTCAATAGTGGGTTGCAGAAGCAGTGTGAGAACTCTTATAACAGTAGTATTCTCAGGTATCATCCCCCTCTCCATGCTCCTCTGATGTTCCCTTCCCTCAGGAGCAGTCCTCTGGCCTTGGAATTGCAAAGTCCTTGGCCCTATGTCACACCGCTTCTCCTGAAGAGTGACATGAATTCTCTCCTCTGTCCATGTGCACCCTGAGTCCTAAGCACAGAATCACATCCCAGGGCCCCCACATGAGAAAGGAGAATCCACCCTGGGTTCATGCACTGGCACAGCAGCCAGCAATGTGAAAAGAACTCATGACCAACAGAGGCAGAGATGGCAAGATGGCAGGCTGCAAGCCAGATCTAACCCACAGGTACGTTTTGTTTGGCCACACTATGCATTCAAATGCTTTTGAAATACATTGCCACTACTTGGAAATCAGAAATTTTCTATATTTTAAAAATCAAACCATAGGGCCAGCAAGATAGCTTGGTGGACTAAGTGCCTGCTTAGGCAAGTGCAGGGACTGGAGTTCAATCCCTGGAACCACATGCTGCACTGACCCCACCCCAGGGCTCGCTGAGCCGGTGACCCAGTCCTGGAGTGATGGCACATGCTTGTAACCCCAACCCTGGGGAAGTAGAAACAGAAGGATCACTATGAGTCTGAGCTGCACAGTGAGACCCTGTGCAAAATACAAAATCAAAAAAAAAAAAAAATCAAACCATATGACAGTTTCTTGGAGCTTCTACCTCCTGTCTACCTGCCCCTGTGTCCCTGGCCCTGAGGTAACAGGTGGCATTTGCAGCTCAGAGCCCTGCAGACATGCAGTATGGATGCTTGCCCTACCCTGCTCTGCCCTGCCCTGCTCTGCTCTGCCCTGCCCTGCCCTGCCCCATGACACATCTTCTAGGACCTGTGAACAGTGACCTTGGAATGGCCCTCAAGCCTTTTTTCTGCAGGCCAGCCAACTCCAGGTCCTGTGACTGACTGGACTCCTGTTGCCTTTTACAGACATACTTCCCTATGCCTGTGTGAGGAGCACTATGCTCCCCAAGGTGGCCCAACCCCTGTGCAGGGTGTAAAGAGAATTTTTGTATTTTTACAACATTACTTTTCCACTTGGCAGCAAGAACAATGTCAACCCAAATTGAAAGAAGCCTCATAACGTACAAACTGGATTTTGGCTAAACATAATAAACTCCCAGAGGAAAACATCAAATCATTTCCTGAGTCTATGCACAGCAGATCTCCAACAATGTGAGAGGAATGACAAGCATCTTGAAAACTTTGGCTCTGTTTATAAGCAGCAAGAAGAGCTGAAGGAAAACCTTTCTACAAGTCTTCTTGAAATGACAGCGATGTGACTGACCAGGTAAGGCTACTGCTGGTTCTCCACTTCCAGAATGAAAGCAGCGGCACTCTTTGGTCTACCCTCTGTAGTTCAAAGTGCACGTGTAGAAAGCAGAAAGACCAGTGGTATTCACGGTGTGGTTGAAAACACACTGATAACCAGGGGACAGTCCACATCTACCTCTGCTTACTGGGAATTACCAGATCACTTACCACACGGGGCTTCCACTTCCTTAGTGTACAATGTAATTGTTAAATCAATCTTTAAAGTTCACTAAATAGGCTGAAATGCAAACATCAGTCTTATATATGCATCTCCTTTTCTACAGATCCCTCGAGCCATTATTTACTTAGTGCTCCTTTTGATAATGACGTCAACCTTAGTCAAAATATTTTATTTTAACTTCATCCCAAGAACACATGTTTACAAATCACACGGATAGGTGCTAATTATAACTTTAATACATATTAAAATAAATCTTCAGGAACTAAATTAAAAACAATGCTTGTTTTTCTGCTACCTAGAATATCTTCCTTGTATATACCTCTTTGAGAATACCAAATTTGAGGCACGCAGATAGACATCAGAAGGCCCTTGAATAACCTGAAATTGTATTCCAAGTTGTGTGTGTGTGTTTTTGAGACATAGTACAGTTTCCTATAATTCTCAAAGATCCATCCTACCTATGAAAAACCTGAGAACCATTACTTCCAGCAAAATCTCTAACCTGTCATTTCTTTCTTGGAAAGAGCCTGCGCAGAAAGACTGCATCTTTGAAATAGAGTATTAAGGCTCTTTCAACAGCCATCCCTTCCAAAATGTCTTTGTGTGGCTGAGGGTGCCCTGTTCAGTTTTTTGGTAGAATGAGATTAAAGAGCCTTCTCTTGCACAGAGCCTGGAGATTCAACAGAACACAGCCGAATCTTGGCTTCTTCTCTGTCCCACACAGGTTAGTAGTAGAGGTATTGGAACAACAGGCTCCTCGGGAAAGGAGCAAGGTCTTAAATATTTAGCTGAAGCTCCCAGAACCTGATTCCTGCAGAGAACAGCTGAGGCAGACCTGCTCCTTTCCTTCTGAGGGCTCACGTTCAGCTTGCCAGAGTTGCTGCAGAGAGAGCAGCAAGAATTATGAATATCCTACATCTCATCAATACTATTTTGCCTGGCAGAACTCCTTGCTCTTTCTCTACTTTCCTGCTGTGAAGTTTGCTGAATTTCCATATGTCCAGCCTGAACTGTTAATAATGGACTTGAAGAGGCCAGTGAGATAGCTCAGCAATCTAAAGCATCTGCTTAAGCAAGCTTAGGCAGGCACAGGGGACATCAGTTCAAACCCTGGCACCACACGCCACACCAGCCCCACACTCAGGGAAGGCTAAGCTGGCCAACAGAAAAGAACACCAATAATGGACTTGATTGTCTGGCTACATAAAAAGACACAGACACACTCTGGCCCTCCAAGTGATGCGAGCACGCATGTTAATCTTGCCCTGAACTGCTGCTCAGAGAGCTTCCCAAGTGGATGAGCAGAGCTGTTCTTCCTAAAGTCCAATTCAGGTAGGTGCTAAAAGAGTATCTGGTGAATCTGGAATAAAGGTTGAATAAACGAATGACAATAACACTTCAGATCAGTTCTATGAGGAACCACTTACCAGGACAAAAAAATAATAATAATAACCAAGTAAAACTTCAGAGTATAGGTGACATTGAATTAAATCTTGTTGTCAGGGGCTGGCGAGATGGCTCAGTGGTCTAAAGCACCTACTTGGAACAAGCTTGACAAAGCACA
>NDGN011491846.1:1000-11889 GCA_002564285.1 Tympanoctomys barrerae | reverse complement strand
CTCTTCCCTAAAATACAAAAAAAAAAAAAAAAAAAAAAGGACTTCATTGCCATATTTCTTTTTATAATCCAGTTTGTCACACTACTGCCCATAGTAGATTTGTGTTGAAGTCTGATAAGTTAATTATACTTATTATGATTATTTTTTAAACTAGTTCTTGCCAAATACTACATGTTCCTGTGTAAGTCTTTCTGCCTTGCCTTATGTCAGTTTCACCTTTCAAATTACCAAGTTAAGCTTCTTAATATATACCTAGATCATACTTAAGAGACCTCCTTTAGTGATTTCCTATTGATATTCAGATAAGTTTAGAATGTTTTAGAGGGTAACTTAACGTCGTTTATCGTATGGCTTTGCCTTTCTTTTTTCTCAGTCTCAGTTTATGCAGCACACACTAAATTAGTAACCTTTCCTTTGCATACTTCGCCTTTTTGCGTTTCTGCACCTTTGCCCGTTATATATTTTCTTTGTGTGTGTGTATGGATTCCTCTTCTCTGAATCAGCCTGCTAGGTTTTAATAGTCCTTTCAGATGTACATCTTATATTTTCTGATGAGCTTCACTACTGCTTCTCTATCTCGGTCAGATAATTAACTTATTTCAGTGTTTACAGAGCCCCTGGCCCTTCCTCCGAAAGGAGTGCGGCATTTGTCTGTGTCCTGATCTGCTTTCTCACCAACACCTCGAAGACAGCACTCACTTGCTGCATGAGCCGCAGTTGCATGGGGCCAGGAGCATCTCAGGTGTACAATTTTTATTGTTGTTGGTTAATGAGTATTATACAACCACTAAGTTCAAACCCTTAGAGTGTCTTAGACTATGAAGCTTATGATTTATGTAGATATTATTTGTTTGTAGGAGAACGTATGTTTTTGAAGGAATAAGTAAAACTGATGCATCATCCCCTCACAAAACACTATTATAAACAACAGTTTAGGAAGTTATGACCTGGGGACTTCTGTTTATGCCACTTCTAACTAGGGCATACTTTGAAGTTTATATTCCTCTTCTCACTTGCCAGGTGGCAAAAAGCTTATTATGTACTATACAAAGTCATTTTACATCAAAGAATCATTGTTCAGTCCTATTTCTTGTCACTTTAAATGTACCATAACAGTAGAGATATGCTCTTTCAATATGTTACATGAATTTATATCAGTGCTTGATAACTAAACTGTCAGAAATCCTAAATTCATCAGAGACTGCATTATTTTTACGAAGATAAAATGATATGGTTCTCTATTCTATTACATGAATTGTCATCATACTATTACAGTTAAAGCTAATGAACCATTCTCTGGCATTTGAAAAGCCAGTTAACAGAGCATTTTCCTGATGAAGCTGAAGTTTATAAATGAATTGAATCTGTTTGTGTGGGTATTACAATGATCATGGAATTATATTCCTCAACATTATAAAGTACTTCCTTTCTATCTCCACTTAAGGCCTGAGTGACCTACAAAAAGAAACAAGTAATTAATATAATTGAAATTGGATATATAGAGCTTTGAGGGAAAAATAATCCTGTAAGGAATATTAGTTTTCATAGCAAGCATTTCTTACTGAAATTGGAGTTGTACATGGGACCTCACAATGAAGGTGTTTGTTTTTTCTCTTCTGCCAGCCCTATCCTGTCATAGAAACTTTCATTCTTCTTCTTTTTTTTTTTTCTTCTTCTTCTTTTTTTTTTTTTTGTGGTACCAGGAATTGAACTCGGGGTCCTGTACTTGCCAGGCAAGCCCTTATTCTACTGAACTATATCACTCTTGATGTTCATTCAAGTTTAATATCCTTTTCTTGTCTCTCAATCATCAAACTATTGAAGAAAAATATTTTTAAAAATCTCAGTGACTTTTTACCTGTACTTTGTACTTTGTTTAAATGCCGTTGAATTGTAGATTAATTCCCCTTAGCATAAGGAGAGCTTTGTTGAGCAGGGATAGGTCCCCCTTATGTACTACACTTGATCTTAGCCAAAAGGCCGAGAAGTGATCCCCTTATGTACTGTAAGCTAAGAGCTCAGTTACAAACTGGAAGACCTTACAAATATCTCTTGGCAAGTATTAAATGACCGATTTTAGGTGTTCTTTAACTTATTGGATAAAAATTATTGAAAATTTTTAGATATATTCACTTACTCATATTTGATCTCTCTTTTTGAGGGGGATCTGTTTAACAGGTTATGAAGACTTTTCCTTTAAAAAGGCTTGTATTTCTACTGGTAAATAGACTTTTCAATTTAACATGAAGTATAAAAGAACAATTTTACAAATATGTGCTTAAAGTTTAATTATCCATAATACTCTACATGGTAAATCTGACCTACCTGTCACTTCTAAGTTAATACAGACAAGAGAGCTTTCATCCAGCTAAAAAGAAACAATTCCCTTTCATTGAAGGGTTTTTTTAAACTTTTATCTATCTATCTATCTATCTATCTATCTATCTATTTATTTATTTATTTTTTTATTTTGTTAGCACAATGTCTCATTACACAGCTCTGACTTGTAGTGATCCACCTGTTTCAGCCTCCCTAGTGCTGGGATTACAGGCATATTCCATCATGTATGGTTTCGGTGGCTGGTACAGTGCACCTGGGGTTCCAGGCCAGCATGACATGCAATACTGGGGATCGAAACTGGGTCCTTGTGCTTGCTAGGCAGGTAATTAGATTGTTGATCTATCTCCCCAGCTGTCTGAGTTTATTTTTGTTTGTTTAGAAAAATACCAAGAAAGAGGGTTGCACAGAATATGGTGTGGAAACATGGTGCAGCAATGTCACACACATGGGCAGGTGTTGCATGTTCCAGACTGAGGTGGTACCCATAACTTCTGTAATCTCTGTGTGATTATGGGTGGTCTCCTGTCCTGCTCTTATTTTTAACTTTGGGTTTTTAATCACGTATTTTTCCTTTGTAAAATCAGACACAGT
This sequence comes from Tympanoctomys barrerae, assembly GCA_002564285.1. Classification (NCBI taxonomy): domain Eukaryota; kingdom Metazoa; phylum Chordata; class Mammalia; order Rodentia; family Octodontidae; genus Tympanoctomys; species Tympanoctomys barrerae. Next base: position 8,958 of record NDGN011491846.1, on the reverse strand, counting down.
TTTGCAAACATAAAAGAAATGTATTTACTTGTTGCTGGCGAGTAGATTGCAGCCTCAGTATCACCTGAAGACATGTGGTGTCTGCACCCGCTGCTGGAGCCTGGAATCTATCTCTATGGTAGACGTGGTTGATGGGTAGGATACCTGCAATGCAGGGGCTTGTTCTGGATCATGGCCTTTTTTTTCCCCCTTGGTTTATTTTACTGGTGTTTTGGGGAAAGAAAATATTCATGTGCAACTGTTTTTTATTTCTTATTTTAGTGGAATTTACTTATCCACACACATTAGATACTTGGCATTTCAAATGAAAGAGCTCTGCATGATGCTTTAGTCTGCTTTTTTTATATTTCTGTTTAGTGTGGTTTCTCCTGATCCTCATCTTGCATGGCCAACATTGGATATTACTTCAATTTATCTGCTCTTGGAAATCATTAAGCAGCACTGCAGCCTCAGTCAGTACTATACTGCCAGCTCCCTTATGCTTTAAGATATTTTTATTTAAAACTAAAATATTTATAACATAAATATGAAATAATATATGGCATGAATGTAAGTATAATATACTTTATGATTTCAAGTGAAAACTATACCAATAAAACACAAAAATACATATGTCTTCCATTACAGTTCCTAGACTTAATTTATCCTTTGGAAGTACTGAACTGAATGGTGATACTCAGTTTTAGGCACTGCCCTTTAATTCTTTAATTTCTATTCATTTATTAATTCTACCTTGCAAGAATCATGAAAAAGTTAGGCCAATCCATTTTATCTCAAATGGATGCCCAAATGACAGCATTAAACATCACTCATGATAAGTTCTTTAAATTCTACATTTGATTGTCTACTTTAAACCACTCACATGACGACACACTGCATTGTTTATATTTGTTCAGCTGTTTTTGCTACTTAATTGGCAGAATCTGTAACTCAGGCTATTTACCTTATGTAGGAGGACTTTTTAGTGAGTAGCTTACATTTGCTCAATGTGTTTAAATGATTTGACTTAAGTTGAAGTTAGGGTGTTTTCAAATTATAATTTTTGCTTTGTGTAGCATGGTGTTGAAGCAGGTGCTTCAGTTCACATGTGAAGAACTGGGATTACACTCTGACTCAGCCACCTATCAGCTATTTTATTTGGGATGTGTCACTTCTGTAAAACATTACTTCAGTCCTCCTTAAAAAAGTAATGATTCTGACTTTACTGCTAAGGGATCAAGGACATAGAGGGCAATGTTTAATTTTAAATCAAATTATGACATCTAGTTGAAGCATTAATCTAAGAGAATTTCAGTTTTTTTCATACAATATAGAAAAATATATTAGAGAAGCCAAACAACTTGAAAAAGTGGTGAACTCCCAAGACTTCGTGCTGGCAGCGACTTATATAGGATTATTAAAATTTGATTTCTTCTCTCCATGTTTCTAAAAATACATTTTAGTTGTTCATTTCAGTGTGACAGAATTTTTAAATGAACTGACTTTGGATATAAGTCTTTTGTCCTGTCCCTTATTGCAAGAAAAAATAAAGCACGTAATGATAATGTAGTAATTCATGGAGTTAGACATAAGTTTACACTGAGGTATGATGCTAGGATACTAGAACTACCTAAGTCCTACCTTTATTTTTTCATTTTATATTGCAGTATTTTAAATGGTGTAGGTTTTAGGATCTGCTAAGTTTTATCACATTTCCTGGGTTTGTACATGCTGTCCTTCTGCCTGGAATCTTTACATAGAAAAGTCCTGTACATACCTAATATGATCTTGGAAATATGTCCTTAATAATACCTCTAGGACATAGTCATCCAACTGATGTGCTCCTCCTCTCATGCTCACACTATTTAATATGGCCCATTAAAGCAGTTTAATAGTGGGTTCATAATCTTATTTGTTTGTTCTCACTAGAGACTTCTACAGACTTAGGTGTGACATTACTTTTCACAATAGCAAATGACTCATGTCTTCTACTTTGCCTAGACTGTGTCCTTTTAGAGGAGGAGAATGATTCATAGGAATTACTGCATACTTAACAAAGCCCAGATATAGGAAACATTTAAGACTGACATTGCAGAGAAAAAAGAATTAATATGTCGTTCTCTAGGTGGAAAGAAAGACTAATTTTACACATATACATAAATATTGTAACTTATATTTTTAAGACATAATGTATTTTAAATTTATTATGCTACCATATACCATAATTAACATTTTGAGGGTATAAAAAGATGACTGACTTGTTCAAGTGATATAATAAAGATATATACTTTTTTTTTAATAAACAGAGTTTGACAATGCTACTCCAGGAAAGTCCCCTGATTGACTAGATGCCCCTGCCCTCAGAACGATTTAAGATTAGGAATTCATTTGTAGCCTGCCTATTTTTCCCAGTGACTACTAACAAAGGATTTATAAGTAAAATTTTTTTTTTTTTGTATATTAGGGAAAGATCTACAGGGTGTTCACGGTCTCACTACTAGATCGAACTCATAGTAATTCGCCTGTTTACAGCCTCCCAAGAGCTGGGATTGCAGGCGCGGGCCACCTCTCCCAGTCTCAGTTGCCCTCTCAGCACGCCCCGGGGGTGGGGCCATCTCCGCAGGGACCGAACCCCTGGATCTTATGCCTGACCCTCAAGTAAATTCTTAACTGAATAAAATAAATATATAAACATAATGTTGACCATACAAAATATTTGCCATAGTGGGTATCGTTAATACAGTACAACTTTATGAAAGGTGGGTTCACAAAAATTTGATTCTTTCCTGGATTGCTAAGCCATATAAATCTTTAGGGATAATTTCTGCTTTCAACGTAACTTTTCAATTCATTGTTAATTAACAGTTCAAAAATACCAATATCTCAAAAGCTTGGCAAGAACAATTTGCTTTTTGTTTAAGAGTCTTTTTTTTTAAAGATAGATTCATAGATTGAAACTATTTTAAGGACTGAGAGGGTGATAAAAATCTTTGTTGTAATATTACTTTTCAGGAGCAAATGGCTCATGTCTTCTACTTTAATCTATACTAGAAATTTATATCTCTGTTTAAGAGAAGAAATCATTTGTAACTGAAAATACAATAAAACTGAAATAAGTGGCCAGAAAATTTTAATAGTTATTTAAATGCAGACAAATTTCTACCCATGCAAATTTTTTGTATTAGAAATGTTTAATGTGATTTTTTTTCTAAGTTAACTCTTTATAAGGAAAGAAATAACAATCACTCTGTCAGGGCTGGGAAAACAGCTTGGCATAAGAGCCTGCATGTCAAGTGTAAAGACCTGGGTTTGATCCCTAGTACTGTATGCCATGCTGGTCCAGGAGTACTGGACACCTTGTGCCGTGCTGAAACTGGGCGTGGTGGCAGATGCCTGTAATCCCAGCACTGGGGAGGCTGAGACAGGAGGATCACTATGAGTCTGAGTTGCATAACAAGACCTTGTATCAAATAAAAAAATAAAATTAAAATACTAAAGAAAAATTCATTCTGTCACAGAGCATAGTTCAAGAGGTTCCAAGTATGTTTTCTAGGCACTGGGAATTTTAAACTTGATCATATAATTAACATAAATTAGAAAATACCACTAATAGTATTTTGGGTTTTGGTCTACAACTGTAGGAAACGTGCTTCATCCATTATATAATAACATATGTCAAGAAAATGATAATGATTACTGAATTATTATTGATGTTACATGGCTGATGTGATGGCAACATGGAAAGATTAACATTGTACTTAGGTTTATAATTGTTCAATTTTAGTTTAAATTTCATCACTCTTAATTTGTTTGCCTATTGGCTATAGTGCCTTTTGAAAAAAATGTTAATTTATTTCAATAAAATGAAAATGTATACAAATATTTTCCAAGGAAATTTCAAATTTGCCTTATTTTCATTAATTCTTAAAATCTCCCAGCCAAATAAACTCATGTTTATGGCCAGGCAAAGCGTTTTGATTTTAGCCTTCCCTGTACAGTGAAATGGAACCAAATTTTGTGAAGATCTCCAGTTAGTCCAGAGGTGCCCTTCTGCCTGACCTGATTTGTGCTGTAGGGGAGGGAGGGAGCAGGAACCCCCACGTTATCCAGTGTGTCTGATGACTCCTTTCCCTATAGTTTGGATCACTAAGTCTTCGGGATTACAGTGGCTGCCCAAGTTCTGTAGGTAGGAAATGGATTTATTTCAATGAAATATGCATGTCCTACTGAAGCTGATAATAAAATTATTTTCTTGTGACACTGAGATTTGGAATTTACTTATTACACCAGCATAAGCAACTTTAGCTAGACATATACACTATATTTTTCCTGAAGAAAATTTCATTTATCCAATAAATGGAAGTAAGGGAAATAAGTATATTGAACATGTATAAGTATGAATTTAAAAGAAAATAAACTTAGAGTATTTGTTAAAAGTTCTAATTTTAGACAATTATCAGGAATATCAGCTATACAGAAAGGGACAGTAATGGTCATAAATATTTTATTTGGGAATATAAGACCTTTCTCAAATTGCCTTATTAATATAATCATTAATAATGCTAGAAATAGAATCAATGTCAACTGCTTTTATATGGATACTTATGGNTTGTAGAATGTCATAGTGTAGTCCATTTATATTCTTTTCCTCTTCCTTTTAAAGACAGCTTTTATTTCATAGCAAGTAGGGTCTCTAGGTTAGGAAATGTGTGGGGTTATGAATTGGATCCGAAAGTTTGAAACCTACTGTGGCCTCTGTTACAGAACAAAGTCCTAGGTAGTGTGACATTGAGAAGTGACAAAAATTTAAAAAAATGGCTTTTCATACCTAACCCTTTATTTAATCAACATCATTTCTTTTTATATGTAATGCTGTCTTTCTGTGTGTAGTTCAGTTCTAGACATTTTCTATGACGTTAAATACTTTTGTGAAGAACATATCTAATAGATGTTTGCTATACAATGAAAAGTCACAGTTCTAATATAATAGAAAACTGTTAAAAAGTAAGTCATTTTCTAAACCTAAACTGAGATAGCACTGCAACGCACATCTAAAAAGAGGTTGAAGACTTTAAATTAATATATTGATGTGCTATAAAATTTGTTTATGATTAGATTGTTACCTTAAGAGCTTTGACAACTTTCCAGAAATAGTGAATGAAATAATTTTAAATTGACAAAGTAGTTTTTTAAGAAGTTATAGAGTACCACCAATTCAGAATTTTGAAAAGATTTAAAGGTTTTAAAAGTTCTCTAAGGGGCCTTGCACCGTAGCTCAGTTCTTTAAGTGGCTGCTTCAACAAAACAGTCAGGCTTAGGTTGCTGTGGTTCGATTCCCACAACTCAAGCCAGCCAAACCTGCCCTGAAGGCATTTGAAGCAAAATGAAAAAAAATCTCCAAATATTGCTACAGAAATTTGTTTTAAAAAATCACACATGATTCTTCTATGTAAACTTGTTTATAATGAAATGATAGTTTTGCTTAAAGTAAATATTGATAGTAAGATAGAAAATAAAAACATGATGGCAAATATATGTGAGTCTGCATCCTGATGAATAATTTATTACTTTTTAATTTGATGTAGTAAGAATGAATGAAGGGCCGGCCAAATAGCTCGGCGTATTAAAGTGCTCCCTTAGGCAGATGCAGGGGCCCAAAGTTCCATCCCCTGGCCTGCAGTGCTGGCCCTGCCCCTGGGCATGCTGAGACTGTGATTGAGACTGGGTGTGGTGGCACGTGCCTACAATCCCAGCACTTGGGAGGCTGAAAACAGGAGAATCACTACAAGTCTGGTACCCTATATACCCTGTCCTAAATACAAAAAAAAAAAGGATAAATAAAAGTTTGGTGCTACAAGAAAAGGTTATTGGTCATTATGATACATAAGAGTGTAATTTATACTTTTAGCTATATTTGTGGAAGATTCTGTTATCCTCAGAGATAAACTCTCATAAGTGCTAGCCAAAAATATAGGTAAAAATTATGAAGAAATGTCAACATTCTGAGAAAATGGTTTATATTTTTATAATTATAAACCTTGAATAGTTTAAAATTTATTTTTATGTGTGCAGAACTAATTTATCTTTAATTATGACTGATGTCATTCCTTTTTTTTTTTTTTTTTGTGGAACTGGGGATTGAACTCAGGTCCTTGCACTTGCAAGGGAAGCACTTACTCCACTGAGCCATCTCCCCGGCCCTATCATTCCATTTTTTATATGTCCTTTTTTTTTCTTTTTTTTTTTTTTAACAGTACCAGGGATTGGCCTCGGGACCTTGTGCATGCCAGTCAGGCACCTATGCCACTGAGCTGTCTCTCCAGCCCAGTCTCACTCCATCTTAGTAAAGAAAAAAGGAAGAAACTAGTGCTTTTCTAGTAGGTTTTAATGAAAAACTATTTAAAAAAGATAAAACTTGATATTCAAGTCTATGTTTTATTTATGGACATGAGTTGGCATAGTCAAAAGTTTTGTATGAGTTATCCACTGCACTTCATACTTCTACCTAGGAGGCAAGTACATCATTCATGCTGAACATATTTGTACTTTGCCTTGAGGAGCCTAAAAACCTGTAGGTGATTATGAAACATAGTCCAAGTTGAAGCTTTTAGAATCTGTAAGTATCCTATTTTTCTTCTAATGTTCACAAAGTACAATTCATATATTATCTTACACTCTTACTCTTTTGACAGTTGTGCTTGTTGCTATTTAAGAAAGTTTGTTCTAGTAAAGTAAGACTTTATTTGCATTATCTGTATTATTAAATAATGTGGTCAATGTATCAAGGCTTTACAGACACTAAGTTACTACATATACGAAATTATATAACTTCTGAATTAAGTATCCATATTAACATTCCTTATAAAACATAAGCAAGACATGAAAGACTGTCAAATAAATGAATATGTAAATAGTTTTATAGTATGAGTTATTTCTTAGACCATCATCCTCCGTCCTGACACATACTCTAGAATGCATCCAAATCTCGTAGCCCGGATGTATTTTGCAGTTTTATAATGAGTTTCTATGGGACTGTTGTCATCATAACATAGCATATAACATTTATTTAGAAATCAAACCGTCATCACTATATCAACTGTAGTATTTTATGGAAGTATCTCTTATAAATAACACGCATAATCATTTTAGAACTTGATTTTTTTCTGCCCATAAAATATTAGAATGCAGATAACGGGCAAGTGAATCTTTGTTTGAAAATAACGTTGCCAGCCCTTTTGAGAATAAAAAATTCAGAAGTGAAGTGGCTCTTATAACTGCCACTTATATTCAGTTGTGAAAACTCATTATAAGGCCACACCTAGGCACTAGCAAAGCTGATTATGTACTTTTAAGTAGTGAGACTTTGTAATCCATCAAAACTACTGTTGAGGAGAAAATAAGTTTATAGTAAACACTAGCAGCCTTTCATACATTTGTGGACTGGTTTCTTTTTCTTCTTTATAAGCAAAAGTATTTAAATGCATACAACTTTCAAAGCATAGATCTTGCCATTTTGTAAAGGGTTTCTTGAAGGCAAGAATTCCTTATGGATTTGTACATCTCGTGCTGAGGTCAGTGACTGGCCAAAAACATAGGTACTTAAAGTAACTAATGAATGTTATTTGAATGGATGATTTTTCTAAGATTAGAAATATTCAGAAGATCAGTAGTCATAGATTTGGAGAAATCCTTGCAGTATTAACAAAAAATAGCAAATAAATGAGTGCTTGACTGTGGCAAATTTAATTTCTAATTTGGCACAGGAAAAAGGTGATTCAGTTTTTCATAGCTCATGGCCAAAAAGGCAGCCATCAAAGCCAATAACTTATGGAGAAAAACCCAGAATAAAATCTGTCTGTTTTTGTCTCTGTCTCTTTCTCTCTCTGTCTCTTTCTCTCTCTCTGTTTCTCTCTGTCACTGTTCCTGTCTGTCTCTTTCTCTGTCTCTCTGTCTCTATCTCTCTCTGTCTCTCTCTGTCT
>NDGN011491836.1:3097-28604 GCA_002564285.1 Tympanoctomys barrerae | reverse complement strand
CACACACACACACACACACACACAGAGGCAGACACAACCAAAAGCAGTAGCTATCTGTGGGGAAGGAAGTCGGCAGAGACGGAGCTAGGAGATTTCTATTCATCACAGCGGGTTTTTATTGTGCTGGTTTTAACTTTTGAACTTCTAACTGCTTCGCCACCTCGTTTTGTTCAGAAGCATAATTAAATATAAGTAGATGCACTCTTTCATCCATGATACCTTTTCTGGGAACTTTTCCCCACTGAGACCATAGTACAGGTATTCATGACAGCAAAGGTATTTACTGAAGCATGATGACAGTATTGAAAATGTGGGGACAATAGGAATGGTTACAGTTGAGTGGTGGCGCGCATCTGTAATCCCAGCCCTGGGGAGCCCAAGGCAGGAGGATTGCCAGTTCAAGGCCATCCCGGGCTGTATATCAAGACTGTCAAAAAGAAGGTTAAAGCATGGTATAAACACATTGCAGAAAACAGCATTACGAATGAATCCAGAGGTGGAGACGTGAATGGTGCACACTATGCACAGGGAAAGCTAGCTGAGCGCTGGTTTGCGTAGCAGCCCTTGTGCAGAATTCTGGGCATCGCGAAAACCAAACAGGGATTCCCAAAGGAACGCTCATCGCGATGTGTGCTTATCTTCACTTGATGGGATTTGGGGATTTCCTATTAGGATGGCAGTGTGTTACTTTTCAAGGAAAAATATAGAGCTGCTTTTTCTAATGCCCAGGGGGTCTCCTAACCAGCCTGGACTCTCCAGAGCTCTGATGGGCAACACTACTTCCTAGGGTGCGATGCAGGTGGGGGATGGGGAACCCCGAGGGTGGGGTTCAGGTGGCGAGGTGGCAACCGTGCTGGGGAGGAAGTGCATGCTGCGGGTACAGGCCGGCAGTCAGGAGGGAGAACACAAAGGGTTAACGGAGAGAGAAGGTGTTCACATCTTTTCTTTGCCAGCGTGACAACTGTGCTTGTTGGAAAATATACAAATGAGTTGCTCCTCGAAGGCCAGGGGGGTCACAGGCGCTCCCGTCCTTGGCTGAACAGACAGTTAACCGGGACCACAGAACCGGCGGGTCCCCGTCCTCCGACCCCAGGGTCTCGGGGTGGGGCTCAGGCACAGTGGCCCCGCATCCCGAAGGATGGGACACAGCCCAACTGCGCCGGACCGCTCGGCAGTTACTCTGCGCTCTCCTGGGGGGCTCTGCACCCAGGCCAGGGGCAACTTCCCGGCCACACAGCCCTGGCCTCCCCTCCCTGGCAGCGGGTCTCCCTGCTCCTGGTCCGACCCTGGTGGTGACGGAGTAGACGACCAAGTCGGCAGCTGGGAAACGCTTTGTGACTCCGTGACCATCCTGGGGGCTTAGCAGGGCAGGAAGTATTACCAACGCCCTCGGCCCCTCGGCGGATGAGGAGGCCCGGGGCTGAGCCGCTGATGGTTCCCAAGTTATAACTGCGCGCAGCAGGCCCGGGCAGAGCCAGAGCGCAGTCGCGCTCCAGCCTCTGAGTTCGGCGCTCCGCCTTCCCTGCGCCTTTCATTGCCTTTGAGAATCCACGCCCCATCTCCTTCCACCCGCTCAGACCCGCCCCCGCCCCTCAGGCCCGCCCCCACCGCTCAGACCCGCCCCCGCCCCTCGGACCCGCCCCCACCGCTCGGGCCCGCCCCCCGCCCCTCAGGCCCGCCCCACCCCTCGGACCCGCCCCCACCCCTCGGACCCGCCCCCACCCCTCGGACCCGCCCCCACCCCTCAGGCCCGCCCCCGCCCCTCGGACCCGCCCCCACCCCTCAGGCCCGCCCCCGCCCCTCGGACCCGCCCCTACCCCTCAGGCCCGTCCCCCACCGCCGCCCCCAACCCACGCCACCGTGCGTGTCCTCCGGGCCACAGTGAAGAGCACCAACGGGCACGCGGCAGCATCTCCTGTCAAATTATTAGCTTTTATCCGCATTCGGTGCTGGGCACGCCGCGCCGCACAACAGCCGGGGGAGAGGTCTCCCTCTCTGTCCGTGTCCACCGTGAAATCAGCCGAGCAGGTGGTTGAAAAGGGACTAGAACCGCGAGCCACTCACAGGGCCCTGCGGCGCCTTTTCCTCGTGGCGACTTACACCTAACCAGCCGCCTAGAAGCAGCCTGTAAATGCAGCCGCCCCTACCCACCCTGTCGCTGCTCTCTGAGCGTAGATACCTAGTAGGACCCCGTAAATAATGTTAGGGTGAGTAAATCATGAAATAAAGGATCGCAATGACGAGCCGGCGCACGCGGCATCCCCCGGGCCTGGCGGCGATGGCACTCAGGGTTTTCGGAGCCCGCGGTGTACGCTGCGGCTGCTGAGCCGCAGAACGAGCGCCAGGCCGGGTGCGGCGCCGGATAGAGCCGGGACTAGGGCTGCACCGCTCCGCACACCTGCTTCGTCTGTCTCGCTCGCCCCGACGGCACTCTTCTGTACGCTTCCCCTCCCCAGGCCAGCGCAGACCTTGATCCACCTGCTGAAATGCAACGTGGGCACCGGGCTCCTGGGGCTGCCCCTGGCCGTGAAGAACGCGGGCCTGCTGGTAAGGCGCACCGGGCTGGGGCCAGGCTGCCACGCAGGGGCTGAGCAGGGCCTTTGCACCGCGCGCAGTGGGCCGTCTGGGGGCGCCTGCTCCCTAGGAAGTGTGCTTATGCGTGCCAGGAGCCAGACCGCGTGTCCTACACTAACTAACACAGGGTCCCCTGGGTCACTAATGAAGCCAGACCGCGTGTCCTACGCTAACACGGGGTCCCCTGGGTCACTAACGCGGGCACCACTCTGTCACTTCCTTCTGCCTCGCTACTCACACTCCCAGGGCGCTCCTGGGAGGTTTAACCATGCAGCCCCCACTTAAGCCATTTGCTGGCGCAGAACAGGGGCTTGGCCGTGAGTTCTAGGGACCTGGGGAGCCCACCCCTCCCCCACCTGGTGGGTGTCCCCTGGGCCGCACCCTGCCTGATCCTTGTTTCTGCCTTTTGAACTTTGCCTCCCCTCTCTCAACTATGTTTCCTGTGAATATCTGTGTTGCCCTCACCCGGTATTCTCTTGACCAAAATTCCTGAAGCACCCACGAAGGCAAGATGCACTTACTTGTGTAACAGACGCTTCTTCCTAGCCTAACTGAAGGCCGAGAGGGTTTTCCTTCCCGCCGCACCTGGCACACCCGAAGCCCTCTTTGCCCGGTGGCTCGAGCGCGCCCTCTCCTCAGGCCTAGTCAGGGGCTCTCGTGTCCAAGAAAGGCACAGCGAGACCCTTGCGTCCTCCGCCCTACCTTGACCTGCAGTGTTCCAACCCAGAGCTCCTGGAGTCCTCTGGGCTCAAAACGGCCTGCTGTAGAGTTGTAGAGCCAGCCACCTCCAGCCAAACGTCCCTGCCCATGTGGTGTGGGCGTTTCAGACCTTAAATGTTCCTTCTAGAAGTTGTTGGATGATTTCTTTACCTCCATCTCACCCCAGAACCCTTGACCCCATTGGGCCGAGAGATACTTACTGTGCGACTACTATGTGCACCCGTGGGCCCTGGGAGTACAGGAACCAACAAGACCGGAAGCTGAGCCCTTGGAGAAGCCATCCTGGGGAAGTCTAGTGGTGTGTGCTCCCGGTCCTTCACTTGTTCCTTTTGGCAGATAATGTCATCTCAGGGCAGTAGTGTCCAAAGTAGAGCTGGGGGTAGAGTTCCTCTTTTACATTGATCTCATCCAGGACATTGTTTATAACTGGCCACACTTTTCTAGAGGAATATGAATCAGCTGGACACACAGGAGCAGGGCGCTCAACTGCAACCTCTTTGCACATCCCCCTCATTGCGATGACTGGAGAGGGTCATGACTGTCAGAGCTAGGAGGGGGTCACTGACAGCTGGTGATGAAGCCCAGGGTCACTGCTCAGCTACCCACAATGCACAGCGCAGCTCCTTATGGCAGAATCTCACCAGGCCGACAGCCCCAATGCCAAGTAGACAGTAAAGAAAGAGAGCTCGGTTGCCAAAGCAGCCTTGGTCTTCCAGTATCTGAGAGGAGGTGAAGCTAGTGACAGAGAAATACTGTACCTCCCGACTGACTGAACGTCAGATGCTCTGCGTCTATGTTCCCTAGATAGGGAAGAACGAATTCCAAGGGACAAAGGAGATGAAGAGTAGAAAAGGAGAAAGCTCCTCAGGGACACAAGGGGTCCAGTGGGGGCAGTTACACAGCCACGTCACGCAGTGGGGACAGTGTCGCTCAGACTACATGTGGGGCTACAGGCACAGAACAGCCACTCAGCTAACACTGACCCAGCAGGGAAAGGAGTCACACAGAGGGGGGCATAAGGATCAAAGGAATTCTTGGGAAGGGAGGACAAGGCGATGCAGGCGTTCAGGTCCCCACCTATGCTCTGGTGCCTGCCAGGCCCCTGGACCAGGTGGTGCCAATCACTGTAATGTGAATTGCTGTTTCTCTCCCCAGATGCACTTGGGGCCCCAGTTCCTATATCCTAGTTTTTTGTGCTGAAGTCCTGGACAGCCCAGTCCCTCTCTGGCTGCGCATCAATTTCTATCTAACTTAGCCATCTTTACACAAGGAATTATTCCGGGATTAACATTGCCGTGCAGGACCCTAGCAGGCTAGAATGGAGGCAGATGAGAAAAGACACAGCTGAGGAAGTGGTGCGCACTGGCCCTGGCAGAACCCTGCCAGAGGGGAGGCGGCCCCTGCAGGGGTCCCGGGATGGGCAGAACCACAAGTCCTGAGATGTTCCCCAGGTCTCTTGTCCCACCCGGCGCCGGAGAGTGCACCCGGCCGCAGGCTCACGCCCACCTCTCCTCCGCAGGTCGGGCCGGTCAGCCTGCTGGCCATCGGGATCCTCACGGTACACTGCATGGTCATCCTGCTCAACTGTGCGCAGCACCTCACAGAGAGGTCAGAGCCGCCTCCCTCCCACCCAGAGCTGCTGCTTCCCCCCCACCCCAGGGAGGCTGAGTCCCCCTTGATCGCTGCCTCTCCAGCCCTAACACAGCTGCTGCACATCCCAAAGGTGGTGGTGGGGCTGGGAGAGTCACTGGGGTCCTGCACCCCCAGAGCCGGGTCCCTGAGAGAAGACGCAAAGCACCCCATGAATTTCAGGGTACACACAAGATGCTCAGGCCTGATTTCCTTCTAATCTCCCTGCCCTTTGCCAGGGAAATTTGTTCCAGGCAAACCCTTTAGGGCCAGTTAGTAAAAGTGATAAATATAGTTAACAACGAAATGAATCACTTACAGTGTCCACAGAACACTCAAGGTTTAGCCATTTGAAACTTTAATACAAACAACAACCTGGGAAAGAAAAGACACGATGGAATACTGCTCAGTTGTGATACAGAATGGGGTGCTGTCCTTCACAGGATGTGGATGGGATTGGAGAGCAGGATGCCGAGTGAAACACGCTAGCACAGAAAGGCAAACAGCACCGTTCTCACCCACTTACGGAAACCAGTGCACCAACCGCGCAGAAGCACAGAGCAGAAAAGCGGCCCCTAGAGCTGGGGACAGCGGAGGAAGAAGGGACAGAAAACTATTAAGAGGAACTCCTGGGCCCTGTGCTGGAGGGAAGGGAGAGCCAGGGAGAAAGGAGCCAGGAGTAGAGGTGTGGGCGGGCACGGCATGCAGCGAGCCCGCTGATCCCTACAATTAGCAAGTGCTGATGACCCTAGTAATTAATCTCAAGGAAGACAACTGTGATGAGGACAGATTGCTGATGAACCCCACGGCCTCAGCACGCCCAAGCCTGCAAGTCCAAGTAGGGTCTGCTAAGGGAAAAGCTCCCGGAGAGGAGGACATTAAGCTAAACTCCTTATAGGGCCAGGGAGACAGCTCAGTGGTCTGTGCTTCACAAGCGCAAGGACCCAGGTTCGATCCCCAGTACTACTGGCCATGCTGGCCATCAAAACCAAGCGTGGTGGAGCACACCTATAATTCCAGCCCTGGGGAAGCTGAGAAGGGGGATCGCTCGGAGTCCGAGCTGCGAAGGGAGACCCTGTACCAAATGAATAAAAATTTTATTTAAATTTTTTTAAAAAGAGGGGACGGGGAGATGGCTCAGTGGAATAAGCGCTTCCCTGGCAAGCCCAAGGGCCTCAGTTCAATCCCCAGTTCCGCCAAAAAAAATAAATAAATAAAATAAATTTAAAAAAAAAAACTGTTAAACTCCTCATAAAGCCGAATCTGTGCAGCCCACGCTGCGCACCTGGAGCCTCAGCCGGCTGTCTGGGGAGCGCCCCGCTGTGGGGAAGCGCTTCTGCGGGCTTTTGCTCATCCAGTAGCTCCACAAACGGTGCAAGTTTACCAGAGCAGAGCCTTGGTGCAGCTCTGTGCTAGGCACGGGCTTTCCTCCCACTTTACAGAGGAGTGAACTGAGGCTTAAGTGCTAGCCAGGATCACACAGCCACGAAGAGGCAGAGCCAACGTCTGGAGGCCACCTGGCTCCGTTTTGTGACTCTCTCCTCCTTCCTGGAGCCTGGCGGCCCGCGGGCTTCCGAGTCCTCGGTGCGCCCCACCGCCTTTCTCCAAGGCTTCACTTTCACGTCTAATGCAGCCTTCAGGATGGCGGCCTACAAGCTGACTACAGCCTCCATGTAGATTTGGGGCGTTGGTTTTTTTTAGGCAATGCTTAAAAACTTGGAGATTTCACATTATTATTTTTTTTTCTTTTTGAAGACATTTTACCAGAATGTGTTTGCAGAACCTGGTGGCTGAATCCCTGAGGGTGCGGGTCGTGCCCGTCACACACTGGCTGTGTCGGTGACACCCTGTCTTCCCTTCTTTCCTTCCCCCGTCCCCTGCCCCACTGTGCTGATTTCATGCATCCTGGGCTGGTGCTCTGCTGCTGGGCTACTTCCCGGCCTACTAAAAAAATAATTAAAAAAAAAAAAATTTAGACAAGATCGCACCATGTTGCCCAGACTGGCTTCAAACTCACCATCCTCCTGCCTCAGCCTCCCAGCAGCTGACATCCCAGGATCCCACAGTGTCCAGCCCTATTCTTACCCCTGTGACCACTTTACAAAGGCCATAGGAGTTGGACACGGGCTCCGCTTGCAACTCCGAGCAAAGCTGGCTGAAGGGACAGCTGTGTTTGAAGGGGATGCTTGAAGGGGCCACACTTCTGTCCTGAGGCTGACAGAGGAGGGTGCTCCACCCAGAAGCTCCATCTTTGGAGACACAGGGTAAGGTGATACTACACAGAGGCAGACCAGTCGGAGGACAAGGCAGGCACCTGCATCTCCCCTGCTTCCTCTTCCTGTGGAAGGGCCGCTCTGTCCTGTGAGTCACTTCCTAGTGATAAGGGAATAGGCTGCGAGGCCTCTGCAGAGGGCAGGCAACTGAAAGACTGAAGAAAGCAACAGAAAGGCTGGGAAGAGTAGGTGGCGGATTCTGCGGCCCGCTCCTGGAGGGAGCACGCTGCGACCCTGACTGCTGAACTGCTGCGCTGGGCACAGCCCTTCCCGGCCCCAGCCTCGCCGCCGTGATCCAGTCATGCTCCAAGTGCCAACCACAGCAAGCACAAGAAACCAGGGCCACACCTGTCCCCCCACACACACACGTCCTCCTTTCCCAGCCCTAGACTGCCCAGGAGAAGAGTGAGGCCCGGAGCTAGCCGGCCCCAGGTCTGCAGTCCTCGGCAGCGATGGGGGTTCAGCTCCTGCTTCCCCAGCACGCCTGGGGCTTTTCTGAGTCCTGGCCATCCTGCAGTTACCGGGCATCCTGGACCTTAGCCGCCTGCAGCTGCCCCAAGAGCAATGTCCAGAACCGAGATGGTGCTACATCCAGGCCTGTGGCAGCCTGGGCAGAGCGAGAGGCTGGGCCTTGGGCCTGGCATCCCAGTAGGGTGCAGCATCTCCACCCATCGTGCGCCCCGGGCAGCGGGAAACAGGAGCACAAATCCGGAGGATGAGGCGGCCCAACGCCCCGCTTCCCCGGGCCCCGCCCCTACCGCACCCCCGCCCTGCCTTCTAATCTAAATCACTGCAACCCACTGTCCACTCAAAACAAGTCCAGGGATTCCATTTAAGTACTGTATTTGTGCTTTAAAAGAGCACTGAAAAAAAAAAAGAAAGAAAGAAAAGAAAAAGAAAAAGAAAAAAGGAAAGCATAAAAGGCACACTCCAGAAAGCCATGTGCACTCCCTTAAGAGACCCGCAGCGCTCCAAGTGCTAACGCCTCGCGTGCACGAGTCACTCAGGAGGCCGCGGCGCTGCCACCAAACGCCTCCATCACACGGTCCGTGTGCTTTCCTCTAGGCTGCAGAAGACCTTCGTGAACTACGGGGAGACCACCATGTACAGCCTGGAGAGCTGCGCGAGCCCCTGGCTGAGGACGCACTCGGCGTGGGGCAGGTAGAGCAGGGGCGGGCGCGGGGCACCTCGCCCAACTTCGAGAGCAGACTTTCCGTGTTCCCATTCTAGCCCTCGCCGTCACCTCAGTAAGCGGCGGACACTCGGGTACACAGCTCAGCCCTCAGAACACAGTCAGAGCCCACAGTCGCTCCGCAGCCCCGCGGCTACTCAGCCCCGTAAATCTGTCTTCTGCTCTCGCCAACACCTCCTGAAGTGGTTTTGTGATTCTAAGTGGGAAACTTGAGGTCCTCTTCTACCCTTTGGGAAATCTCAGGCGCTGTCTAGTGATCTTGCCTTGCTTGATAAAAAAATTAATGACAGAAAAAAAAGTTGATGACATACAAAATATTTTTCTGCCTCAGCATCTCTGATCATCTCAACAAACTTGCAAGGTAGACAGGTCAGGATTTTTCTTGTTGCTATTATTTTGTTGAGAGAGGGCCTCACTAACATGACCCAGGCTGGCCTTGAAATCACAGTGATCCTCCTGTCTCAGCCTCCAGGAGGGGGTCCTGACACTACAGTTGAGCACCACCACACTTAGCCGACTGGGATTTTGTTGTCCTGGACATGAGGTGACTGAGGTACATAGAGATGGCACAGCTAAGGCCAGGACATTGGTAGGGGAAGCAGACATCCGCCAAGCCCCTCCCACTGCAGCCCTCCCAGGAGATCCCTCTGGGGGGCAGGAGTCGGGGCTGCGGCTGCCTTGATGCCTCTGCCTTCCTGTCCTGGATTCTCAGAGTTCCTCCTCTCAATCGGGAGTCACTCTAATTATCAGGCAGGTGAGGCAATGATCAATTTCTGATGAAAATGATCTACAGTGGATTTTTTTTTTTTTTTTTTTTTAGAACTGAGGATAGAACTCAGGCCCTTGCGCTTGCCAGGGAAGTGCTTATTCCACTGAGCCATCTCCCCGGCCCCTTCTTATGACATTGAATAAATATTCAGGGCAGGAATGGTCTTAGAGTTTACGTTATCCATGCTTGTTGGGATTGGAACACTGTAAGGAATCCCAGAGGACAATAAAGGTGCTCAGGATTGCACAGGAGTTGAGTGGTAGACCAAGGAGGACAGCCCAGGACGTGGCGCTCCCACACCTCTAGCCTACACGGTGACATTTATTTGGATATATGAGATTTAAAAGGAGTTGGAGAAAATTAAAATAAAATAAAAGGAATTGGAGGGATTGAGGAAATAGCTTAGCAGTCCAAGTGCTTGCCTGGTGAGCACAAGGACCTGGGTTCAATCCCCAGTAGCGCATGCTGAGCCAGCCACCGAAACCAGCGTGGTGGGACATGCCTATAACCCCAGTGCTCGGGCGGCTGAGACAGAAAGGTCACTGAGTCCGAACTGCATAGCAAGACCCTGTACCAAATAAATAACTTTTTAAAAACTAAAAGGAGTTAGGAACTCTTGGGGAAGTAATTTTAGTTCAGCCAGTTATTCGTAATTGTAGCGTATTTCATACGCTTGTGGAGCTTGATTAGAAACTGTCCGTCCTAGGGAGGCAGTGTTTCATGCATGCGCAAGCCCTGAGGTGAAAAGTCAGTGGGAACAGAAAGGAGGAAGACCCTGCTGCCCTCTGTCCTATGTCCCATGCTTAGCCCTGGGCACTGCACCTAGATAGGAGACAGCCAGGGACACTGTGCCTTGCCGTGGATTACAGCAAAGGTATGGAATGTATGCCACTTCTGAAATATTTCTAATAAATAAATAAATGAAGAAATGTCATCAAATCAAGTCACTGGCTGCAATACCAGTTTACAAAAGTACAGGGGACAGAAGAACAAGGTGGATGAATGATGGCACAAGGAAGTCATCAGCCAAAGCCAGGAAACAGGACACGCTGCAGGATGGATATCTGAGGTCTTCAGCAACAACCAAAAGATAAAAGGCTGCAAGGAAAAAAAAAAAAAAAGCAGAACAAGAATACAGCACTCAAAATGTTTAAGGGTTTTAATACAATTAAAACTATGTGTAAGTCTAGGGATGCTGCTCCACGTGCAGAAGGCATTGAGTTCCATCCCCAGAACCACAGGAAGCAATCAAAAAAAGAAAAAAGACAAGACTAGTCATTGTTTAAATAAAACATAAGAAGTACTCTTAAAAATAACTTCGATGTTTGTTTTCTCTCTCTGCCTCTTTCCTTTTTCAGGTACGCTGTCAGCTTCTTGTTAATCATTACCCAGCTGGGCTTCTGCAGTGTTTACTTTATGTTTATGGCAGACAATTTACAGCAGGTAAAGAAGCCCCTTCTTACCAGAGGAGGTGAGGAGAGCAGACTTCCCCCGCTAGAGTTTCGCTAGCAAAAGCGCGGCACCCGGTCACGGGCGGGCCGGCTTCCCTTCCACTCCGACTCGACCAGTCAGGCTCCTTCCTGGCAGTCTCGAGACTCGCATTCTCACGGGATGAGACGGAAGCCAAATCAGAAGCTTCTAGCCGGAAGAGTACGTGGGCTCTCGCACAATGTCACACAGAGGATGCTGAGCTATACTAGTTGCAGGTTCCCTCTTGCATCCCTTATACACTCACACATCGAGGATACCGCTCCTTCTCGGCTTTGTGGGCTAGAGGAGAACACTTGTTTTTGCATGTGCACACGGATGAAAGATCTCTGTCCAGTTCTAGAGCTGGGTGACTCCGGCAGATAGGTGTGTGCGCGTGTGAAGAGCTCCCTCTCTCTGCCTTTATGAGAGAAAACAACCACTGGGTGGGAAAGAAGAGACTGGCCTAGGTGGCAAAGGACCTTTCAGCCTTGAGACTTTATGAGTCTGGGCGTTTCTGGCTATTACACTCATGACACCAGTTACAGGGGCCAGACTTGGGAAATAAAAACACAGGGCACCAAGTTAAAATGGAATTTCAGATAAACAGCGCTATTTTTTTCACTTTCTGTATGCCCTATGCAGTACTTGAACATGTTTCACTAAAAGGTTGTCTGCAGATGAGCTGAAATTCTGCTGCCCAGGCTCGCCTGCTGGCCACCGACTCTGCCCTTCCCTGTGCTCTCTCAGATAGTGGAAGAAGCCCACGTCCTCTCCAACACCTGCCAGCCCAGGAGGGCCCTGGAGCTGACCCCTCTCCTGGGCATCCACTTCTACATGCTGACAATCCTGCCCTTCCTGATCATGCTGGTGTCCATCCGGAACCTCAAGCTGCTGTCCATCTTCTCAGTGTTGGCCAACGTCACCACGCTCGGGAGCACGGCTCTGATCTTCGAGTACATCGTGCAGGTCTGTGTCTGAGGCCATGGAAGAAGGGAGTCAGGTTCAGGGAGCGCTGTGATCACAATGGGCAGGTGAAGTGAGGAAGGCGGCCCCCTGCTCTGAGCTGGCCCTGCCACGGTGAGCTCTGGCACACCTCTGCCCTGAGCTGTCAAAGCTAATGGCGCCGCCTCCTCCTGCTCAGCGTAGTGTTGGCCAACAGTGCGTCACTCCACAGCTCATAGTTTCTGCATACCTTCTGTATCCTGGTTGCTGCGCAAGGATGACTGGGGATTCAGCGGCGTGAAAACACATAGCTAAGGTGGCCCCTGTCACCGATGTTGCCCTCACGTGGGGAGATTAGCTCTGACTGAATGACCACCCAAAACCGTAACAGCAGTAGTTGGACAAGGGACGCCTCGGTGGTAAAGGAACCGAATCTGCTTGCGGCCGAGCGCCCCACTCTACTGCACCGGACCCCCAGCTTCCAGACGGGGAACCAGGAAGCCGAGGTGGCTTTCTACCAACTCAGTTTGCCTCTCAGGCCTGCGCTCTCCTGTCCTCACAGGACCTGAAATGCTACTTTTACAGTTTCATTTCTTTGGGCCTGAGAGTTTTGCAGTGTATTAGTTTCCTGTCACCACTGTGACAGATAGAGCAGGGCCTCGGTTCACAAACGCCAACCTTGCTTGAGGGGACTCGTGGTGTGGAGGACAGGAAGGTGGGTGAGAAAGGGGTCACTGTTTGCAGCGGGAGTCCCCTTCCATAAGGACACAAGGACACAGGGAGACCTTTTTCAGGGGTTTCCTCTCTTCTTTGTCCCTTAGCTGCACAGTCAGTTTTGACAAAAAATTCTGTCTGATAGCGCCTGTTTTTCCTGCCGCATAGAGGCCTCGCTGTCACTCCTCAGACTCGGCGCTCTGTGGTTACGGTTTCGTGTGGGTGGTGCTTCCCCAAGAAATCCCCGCACTCCTTCCACTTCTCACAGTGGATTTCGCCACCCCCCTGCGAGCCCCCCTCCTGCACCCCTCCCCGGACTTCCTCTTCTCCTTGACCAGCGCCTCTACTGCTGCTCGCTGGGGTTCTTCAGTCAGCAGCCCACCCACGGTCTGTGGCCAGCTCCTGCATGTCCCCGCCACCGACACAATGTCCCCCACCCCTGAGCACCAGGGGCTTCAATGTCTGAAAGCAGAGCTGCCTTGAAGCCCCCTCTGCCAGATAAGGACGGACAAGTGTGGATGAGTGTTGCAGTGTGGGCCACGCACAAGCGTGGCCTTGGTCAGTGTCCGGAAGAGTCCCGGTGCCCACTGAAAGCTCCTGAGCAGAGGCCTTCCTGTCTACAGTCCGTAGTGCTGACACAGGTGCCACCTCATTGTCCCTCCTGCTCGGTGGCCATGGCGCTCATTCCCAAACCTCTTTCTCCCTGCAGGTGCCCCACTCGGCACCTCTGATCCCTGTGCTCACCTGGACCGGTTCCTGTGCCCGAGCGAGCACGGAGCTGCTCTCGTCATTCCCTGGCGCTGCATGAGTCTTGTGTTTACTTAAGTCAGCAGCCCTCAGGCGCCGGGGGCCAGTTTCGAGGAAGCCAAGCTTTCCACAGACAGAGGCGGGATGATGTCTTGGGATGATTCAAGCGTGTCTCACTTATTGTGCACTTTATTTCCAGGACCATTACATCCACGATGCACAACCGGAGCCCTCAGCTCGTGTCCCTGCATCTAGCCCTTCCCACCTGGGGCAGGGCAGTGACACCCAGTGTGTCACTTACGTCCAGCTACTCTGTAGTCTCATTTTGGTTGCTGTCACCACAGAAAATCCTGCTTCACAAAGATCAGATGCTGGAAATGGAAGCAGGCCTTCCAGCGCTTTTGCGGCACTGTTAGGACACTCCGCCTTGACTTTAATCTAGAATGCGTGGAGATTGGAAGTTGCCCCAAATGTATGTTAAGGTCATATGTTTACGACCTCAAGCAGTTGCTCCTGTAGTGTAGACAAACTGATTTCTCCTGGCTTATTTACAAGTGGGCCACAGGCCCCCTCCTTCCCAGTTTGGGGGTCTTATGCAGTTGGAAAAGAACATTCCAAGTCTTCTGAAAGCTGAGCCAGGTGATCGTGCAGCCCCTTGGAGAAAGAAGGCCCTGGTTCATCTCTTTGGAAATCTCTGTTAATGTATAAAACTCACCAAAAATCCCAGTGTTCACTCACCACCCTCATAATTCCAGCTTGGCTTGGAATATGTCCACCTTGTCTGCCAGCTTGAACACAGTCCCCATTCTCCCCTGAAGTGACAGGCCAGGTCTGCTGAGCAGCTTGGCCATTTGTAAGCAAGCGTTATGGCCCATTCTGTGTCACTGAAGTGTGCTCCCTGTTGGGAGTGTTTTTCTAAAAGAAATGTCCAGAGTGGCTCTCAGAACTCAAAGCTCTGGCCAGAAATCTACAATTGGAAAGTCACCTTGCTTCTGTGTAGGAGAGGACATGCGTGGTTCGTGTCCGTCTCCCTGCAGAGCCGCATGACCAGGTGCGAGCTGAGGGAGGTACTTCATGCAGTTGCTCATCATGTCCTGCAAAACACTGTTGAGTTCTGGTGACATTTTCACTAGCCAGCACCTCCCCCTGGGTGACACAGAGCATAAACTCCCACTCAGAAGCTGCCGCTCTGACCCCACTAGTGAAACCAGAAAGCCACACACTCGTGGCCATCACTCTGTCTGCGTGTTCCCTGACAAAGAATGAGGGATTCAGTTCTATTGCTGTGTCATCATCCAAGTACTTGGCTAATCCTACAGCTGTGGTTACTGTTTGGCAACAGAACTGCACATACTGTATCCTGAAAAATGTACCTCACAACAGCAAGCCTTGCTGCCTGCTGTCAACATGGATAGACTCACCGACCTCAGCGACTCCTTGAGCCTCTCAAGCCATGACGCCTCAGTAGCCGCGGCTGTTTCATCAGTTTATCTAGTTTTGCTGCCAGCCAAGATGGGAACACACGCCCCCTTCCGACTGCAGCCTTTCCTAAATCTTCATGGCAGATGTTCTCAGGAGAACGCAGGATCAACTCCTCACCAGGAGTAAAAGGCTGCTTAGCTTTAGCAATGCGGTTAAACACTAAGAATTCTGCTCTCAGGGTCGAACAATTTGATGAAGCAATGGCCTTCAACAATTGCGTCTGTTTTCTTGTTCACCTTTTATTTTTTTAAAACCTCCACAGCCTTGTCTTTCAGTACGGGGTGCTTGGTCTCCATGTGAAAAAGCAGTTTAGAAGGTTTCGTGGCTTCCCTGGGTAGCAGGCATCACATCTTACACAGCGGGCGTGGAGCGCGCGAGTCACCTGTTGCAATGAACCCACAATCTAAGCAGGACTCTCGGTATTTTATTGAAATGCCGCTTTCCTTTTGCTGCCAGCCTTGGAGTCCTCTGCTCTCATCACTGGGTCTCTCCACCCACCCACCCGAAGAGGCTCTCCAGTGACGTTTGTGTTTTCACTCACTTTGGCTAAAGTTACTTGTGGACTTAGCAAAGCCGTGGCTGAGACGAGCGCATAGTGCAAGCGAGAGACGGGGGCAAATGTGGTAGACAAGAGAGCGGGTAGGCTGTGCACAGACTGACACAAGTGATGGATTCTGATTTAAAGCCCGCCACCAGATACAGCTTAATTGTCACTTCCCACTCACTGATAACATTTTGATAGGAGCCTGCAAGCACTTGATTTATCATGGTCTCTGCAGTCCAGCCTGTCTGTCGATGTTCTTCTGCATTTACGGCCACTCGCCAGCACCAGCGTCGCTGCCTCAGCTCCACCTCCAATCACCAGGCTCTGGATTCTCATGAGAAGCACAAAGCCCAGATCCCGCACGCGTGCAGCTCACAGCAGGGTTTGTGCTCCTGAGAATCTAATGCCACTGCTGATCTGAAATGAAGTGGGTCTCAGGCAATAGCGGAACAGTAAGTGGCTGTGAAGACAGATGAAATTTACATTCCTTCACCTGCTTCTGCGTCGCTTGGTTCTTAACAGGCTATAGTATAGATCACATCCCAGGGCTCGAGGCTTCTTGGTTTAAAGGTTAAGAAGGCTGGCCAGGCTCTAGGTGCCCCATGGGTACTCCTGTGCTTGTGAGGTCAGGTCTAACCCAGCTCCCATCAGCAAAGGTTTGGGGTGCCTTCTACAGCATGGCAAAGCCCATGCCCTTCTCTTGCTTTTTTTCAGGGAATTCCATATCCCAGCAACCTACCCCTGATGGCAAACTGGAAAACCTTCTTGCTATTCTTTGGTACAACCATCTTCACATTTGAAGGTATTGGTATGGTAAGAGTCGTGAGTTCGAATGTCAACTACTGTTGTCTACTGCTCTTTCAGTTGGCCAGTTTTTAATTCCAGGTGTCTAAATTAATAGCATTTATGAAAAGTAAAGAATACGGTTATCCCCAGTGAAGGAAAAGTTAGCACGTATGTACAGAGTACCTACAGCTCCATGTACCACATTAAGCCCTGAAGGCCGAATGAGAAGTCACTAAGCAGTCAAATCAAGGCAGGGCGTCCCTGACAGTAGACAGCGTGAGAGAAAATGAAAGCAGTGTGGCGCGGAGGCCCCTTCCTGACCCTGGGCAACCCAGAGAGGGACGCCTGTGCTTGTGCTCGTGCGGGCAGCTGCATCTTCATGATGTTCCACATCTTTCCACTTTTTCTTTCCCATGCTCTCTCTACCTCCAGGTTCTGCCTCTCAAAAACCAGATGAAGAATCCACAGAAGTTTTCCATTGTTCTGTACCTGGGGATGTCCCTTGTCATCGCCCTCTATATCTGCCTGGGGACACTGGGCTACATGAAGTTCGGGTCGGACACCCAGGCCAGCATTACTCTCAACCTGCCTAATTGCTGGTACGTCCCTGTTGGCCTCAGGTGGGCATCAGAAGAAGCCTGGGATCTAAAGATCACTGCAGAATGACAGGGCCTTGGGTTATCATTAACCAGTGTTAGAAATGATAATATGAGGATTAATTAATTCGTGTTTACTAGTATAATAATAGGTCAGTTTGATGATCCAGGCAATATATGGTCTCTCGTTTGATTTCTGGCTTCATCCCTATGAGTTAGCATTATTGTCATTACTATCATTACAATTATTGCTGTCTATTGCATAGACCTAGAAATGGATATTTTGAGAGACAGTATGTAACCTTCCCAGCCATACTGTTCGTGAGAAGCTAAGTCCTGAATCCTTTATACTTTGACCTAAAGCATAAAACCCCTGAAACACATATGAGTTGAGAATGACAAGGAAACAAAAACTGAACCACAAAAAAGTTAAAAGTAATGACCGGAAACGCACAGGTGGGCAGCCCTTTCTGCCCCAGTTCCAGAAATGAACCTTCACTGTGCGCCCCAGACGGATCCCCGTTGGGTGTGCCTTCATTCATCCGTCCACACACCCAGGAAGTGCCCTGGGGCTGGCACACAGCGGACGCGCGTCACGCGGTAGCTGTACTGTGAAGGCAGCGCTGGGCGCACTCTTAGTGGCCGCAACAGCCACGCGCTAGGGAGCCTGGGCTCTGACGGGGGCCGGCGGGCTGTGCTGCCCGGCTCGTGTGAGGCCGGGGGCAGCTGCCTCTTTCCGCCTCCGTAAAGTAGGACCATGCCAGTGCTTGTTTGTCGCAGTCAGCATAGAATAAGTTATTTTCTAATGTCAGCTTATTTATTTATTTTACACTTTGAAGTCATTTTTTAGCATTTATTCTTAATAACCTAAATATTCTTACTAAATAATGCACAAACTATTCTATACAAAAGTTCTAGATCCAAACTTCTGTAAGTCTTTTGGTATATGCTTAAAGATTCAATCAGAAGAATCCATTTTTATGTATAAAATTTTGATTTTTAAAATAAGTATACTTTAATTTGTCAAATAATCAGTCAGTCAACACTTTTGCACTCTTTATCATTCATCTGTCTTTATATTTTACTAGCGCCTATCATTTTGGGGACAGGGCACTGTTATGCAGCCCGGGCTGGCCTTGAACTCACTAAGTAGCTCAGAGCGCCTTTCATTTGTATGAAATCCTGGCTCGTAGTGTGACACTGTCGTACATACAGGACATGTGTCGGTGGCTCCTCTCCACCCCCTCCCCCACTCTCTGCATCCCCTCCCCTTGTTCCCTTCTTCTTGTCTAACTGCAGGACAAAGTTGTGCTAAACTCTGATAAGCTCCGAGGCTGTTCACACAGATGTTTCACTCTGCGTGAGTCACTGTCCCTGACAGGGCGGCCGAGGCCACACTGGCGGGGCAGCCACTCTCCGAAGGGCTGCTGGTTGCCATGGCAGAGGGCACAGTGGCCCCAGAGCTTCCCCAGGGCAGGGGCTTGCTCTCAGTCACACTTCCACCTTCCAAGGACTCAAGGGGGCCAGGGAAGGCTTCGGGGAGCAGCTCGAAGGCCCGCCAGACACCTTGGAGTGATGCTGAGCATTTGATGACTTAACATCCCAAAGCTGTGCTCCCTGTCTCGCGAGCAAGGCACCGCCCTGATGTTCCCGGGACAGCTGGGCACCCAGGAGCAGCTCTCCTTTCTCCAAGCCCGGCTAGAGAACAACTCCGGGTTCCCACTGGCCCTTGTGGGAAACGCCCAGAACTCAAAAATATGGGCGGGGAAAGCGAGCACAGCCCACAGGCACAGAAAAATGCCCATTTGATATTTGAAAAGATGGTTTACAAAGTAATAGAAGAGCCCATTTTTAAAACCACAATGGCAGATACTACCATGCAGTCACATGCTGTATTTTTCTTTTTAAAGAGGATCTTAGGGGCTGGGGAGATAGCTCAGTAGAATAAGCGTTTGTCTGGCAAGCGCAGGGGCCTGAGTTCAATCCCCGGTTCCACCAAAAAAAAAAAAAAAGAAGAAGAAGAAGAAGAAAAAGAAAATAAGGAAAGAGGATCTTAAAAAGCAATTAAAATGATATATAATTTCAAAACAAGATGGTAGGAAATTCACAATGGTTTTTACATTCCACACTGTTATCTTCAACGTAGTTGCTTAGAGTACCAGACACAGGCATGGAAGACTGGTCAGGCACTTCCAGCACTAACTGTTCCTTCCAACAAGCTAATAGAAAATAGTAATCGTGTGCGTGCATGTGCGTGTGCGCGTCCCTTCCTGCTGTCCTCCTTCCCGCCCCAGTTGCTCTTTCCTTGTCAGCAGTCTCCTTCCCTTTCACAGTATCTATGTACGTTTTGGATCTTATTTTCTCTTTCCGCTTCTCACACTAGGGAGACAACACGACGTTTACACACGCGCGTCTGATTATGTTCCCTTCAGTGCGGTCTCTGGTTGCATCTATTTACCTACAAAAGCCTCGAGTTTATCTTTCTTTATAGCTGAGCCGTACTCCATTGTATAAAATACCACATCTCGCACACTGTTTTTGACACAGAGGGACTTGCACACACCTGGCTAGGCCCGCAAATGAGCGGTAGGTCACTAGCTATCAAAATTTAAAATCACGCGCTGTACCCTTACCTGGAAATTCCTTTCTGGAGTTGTGTACACAAACACACAAACTCTTCTTTGCTTCGCTGTCTCCTTGGCAAAAGGCAGAACTACCTAGACACGGGTGAGTCGGGAGTGCAAGCCCAGCGGCACCCGCACGATACGGGAGGCGAGCAGGTGTAAGCGGAAGGCACAGGGCTGTGGAAAGCCACGGAGGGCAGCACCGTGCCTGCGGCGTGCGCGTGCCGCGTGCGCTCGTGTGGGCTTCCGTGTCCACAGAGGTGGCTTCTGGAGGGCCACCAGAAAGCGGGGAGTGGCCGCGTGGGGGAGGGAACCCGAGGAAAGCGCTCTTCCCTGCGCGACTGCGGCACTGTGGCGCTCACTCTGTGCAGACCTGAGCTTTTAGAACACTGAAGTACAGACTCCCGAGCCACGTGGGTGCCTCGGGGCCTCCGGGGATGCGCACCCCGCCTGCCCAAGCCGAGACGAGCCGCGGGCTCACGAGAGTCTGGGATGCGGCCAACCCTAGAGCTCCGGGGTGAGCGCCAGCTCCGCGCGTGTGTGCGTGTGTATGCGTGCGTGCGTGTGTATGCGTGCGTGTGCGTGCGTGCGTGCGTGCGTGAGGCCTGACCGCGCTCCTGGGAGCTGCCGCTGTTCACATCCCCTGGGTGATCTGTCTGCAGGTTGTACCAGTCGGTCAAGGTGATGTACTCTGTCGGCATCTTCTTCACCTACGCCCTGCAGTTCCACGTTCCGGCCCAGATCATCGTCCCGCTCGCCGTCTCCCAGGTGTCAGAGAGCTGGGCGCTGCTGGTGGACCTGGCTGTCCGAACAGCCTTGGTGTGTCTGACGTGTGAGTAGGCCGCGGGCACCGCCCACACGGACAGCAGGCGCACGCGGTCACTCTGGCACGCCAGGCGCTGTCCTAACATTGCCTAGGACTCCCGCAGCCCGGTCACCTGGCCAGCCCGGGAGTCTTGATCTGAAGACGCTGGGGAGCACATGCGTGTCCTACTGCGCCACGGCATGCAGCGGGGGACAAGAGCACAGGTTGCTTGACACCAACACACCGCAGCATGGCACAGTCCCATTGTGCTGAGCTGCTCCCATCACAAATTACAGATAAGCGTTCTTGTCCTAAAGCTGTTTAATTGTTAAGAAACCCCAATGTAATCGTTTCTCAGCCTTTTGGCTGAGAGCAAGTGTAGAAACCCCGAAAGCATCGATTTGCTGCGTTCTCGAGGGTCATTTTGAGCGTGTCCTCTTGCCTGCTGTCCCTCCCTCTTGTCTCATCGTTGTTTGCCTGTTCGTTCCCATTGGGAGCCGCTGCAAGTCTTTAGGAAACGTTACAAACAGAGCTGGGAATTGTTTTTCTGGAGCACATGTAGAAAGAAAAAGAAAAGAAAAAGGCCAGGGAGATAGCTCAGTAGAATAAGCACCGCCTGGCAAGCACAGGGTCCTGAGTTCAATCCCTGGTATCACAAAAGAAAAAAATAGAGCACATGTAGAGAAATCGGAAAAGGTTGCCCATGAGGAAGGACCAAGAGAACTGGGAGTGATTTCCCTAGACAACCAAAGCTCGGGAGTTTCTGGATCTGCCTTGAACACGCATGGGTCACTGTACGAGGGACAGAGCTGCAGTCTCAAAAGCTCCAGGAGTTAGCACTTAAACCAGAGTCCCCAGTCTCAGCTGAGGGTCAGGAGAAACCTCGCACCTCCAGCGGGCTGAGGTACAGGGTCTCAAGCCCTGCCTGGCTGAGGGGCTAGAGCGCGGGTCGGCGCCAGGAGGCCCAGGAACCTGCACAGGGGTGTTCTGAAGTCAGCCCTGTAGGACGAGCAGAGGTTGAAGAGATGGACTATGTAGTTCAGGCCACTCGAGATCAGGAAAGTGGCTCGAGTAAGCTGACCCTCTAGGGCGTGGTGGGTTTCTGTACTTACTGAGGGACCACTTCCTCCTCCTCGTCGTCCATCCATCAGTTCTGGTGGCGTTTGCTGGCTGCGTGATCCGCAGTCGCCTGTGGAGCACGTCCGGCAAGCCGGGCGCCGGGATGAGGAGTGGACAGTGGTGAGGACACGGCGCCTGCCCCCCCCGACTTGCAGCCTGTGAGCAGATATGCAGAGACAGAAAGGGGCGTTCTGTGGGGAACACCATGATGCACGTGGCCGTGCCGTGGCTGAGGTTGCAGGGAGAGGAAGCCCCTGCATCGGAGGGTCCTGTCACTTGCCTGCGCTGGTGCAGGGGTCCTTTTCGTGGCAGGATTACCTCAGTTAAGACCTACAAGTCAGGTAGGCGGCAGATGCAGAGTGAAGAAGCACAGCTGCAGGAAGCAAGCAGAAGCAGCAGGGACGGTGAGAGGGGAGCTCAGAGCATGGCAGGGCCTGAGTCCTGCACTCTGGCCGCCTCCATCGTACCAGGACTTGGGCTCGGTGCAGGGGCTGCCACAACCAGCATGGCACCTCGGCGGCTCCCCTGCCGTCCGGCGTGCCCGGCAGCTCACAGGCCATGTGTGTCTTCGCGTGGGCTCCATGGGGGCCGCCTTGGCTCTGCCCCTCCTGTGGGCAGCACTGATTGAACATCTGACACAGAGAAGTGGCGAAAGGGTTCCTGCCCAGCACAGGCATGATGGAGCCCCACGTGAGACCCTTGAGTGACAGCCATTTCGGACACGGGCTGCAGAGGTAGCTCACTGGCAGAGCTCTTGCCCAAAACGTGATGCCCTGAGTTTGATCCCCAACAGCACAAAAGAAAAAAAATCTAGCAACCATGCAACCAGCACACGTCTATAGAACAAGGTTCTAGAGAAAAACCGTACAGTTATATAAAAGTGAGTTATTAGACTCCTCTGGAAACATCCATGGTATATATTCATTGCATGTAGAAGAGATGGAGATGTAAGCGTGCTCACAGGAGGACAGAGATGGAGGACGACGGCCCAAAGCCATAGTGGAGCTGCATGTCCTGCTCAGTCACCACACCTTTCCCAAGGAGGAGAGGCTGAGACTGGGATGACAACAGAGAACTCTCTCTCTCTCTCTCTCTCTCTCTCTCTCTCTCTCTCTCATCTCTGTCTCCCATCTCCGTCTCACTCCCTGTCTCTCTGTATCTCTCTCTCTCTGACTGTGTGTCTCTGTCATCTCTGTCTCTGTCTCTCTCTCCATCCTTCCTTCTACACAGAGGCTATGTTAGTAGACAGCATGCAGTTTGATTCTAGGTTTACAATTGGGCATCTGTGTATCCAGTCGAGTAGAGCAGCCCTTGGATGTGACATCTACAAAGTTCATTGTAATAGCGAATGTTTTTGTTTTGTTTTGTTTTGTTTTGTTTTGCAATACTGGGGATTGAAGTCAACTTTTGCACTAAGTCCCATTTTTATTTTGAGATAGGGTATCAAAATTAATAAGCTGCCCAGGCTGGGTTCGAACTTGGGAACCTCCCAGAATGATGGGATTAAAGGTGTGTGGCACAATGCCTAGCTGATATGAAAACTTAAATTTTTTCAAATGTATGAAGTAAAAGACGTGTTGCCACTAATTCCCCTCCAGTGGCTGCCCTTTGCTCCCCACATGCCTAGCCCGTGTCCCTGCCCTTCCTGAAGCAGCTGGAAGTCCTTGCCCGGGAGTACAAGGCATGAAGAAAACAGCGAATGCCACCACCCAGGGCCGTCTGGTGGAAAGCAGCAGCAGAAGCCTCGCGCTGTGCCCTCCTCGCCCACCTCCCTCACGGGCTGGCGCAGGCTGACTCCCGGCTCTTCTCCAGTGGGAATGACCACAGAAGATAAATCTTTTGAACTGATCGAGGACAGCGAGGCATGAGGACTTCCAGGGCGGCATCGGAAAGTGGCTAGAAGGGCGGGATGTGAGCTCCAGTTCTCACGGGGAGACTGCGAGAGGGGTGACTGGCAGTGTATCTTTTACTGTAAAAAAAACAAAAAAGATGCACAGCATTTTTAGCACACCTCACAGATGGATTCTCCTCTCTGTTCCCTGGGAGAGCGCAGGTTCCCCTGGAGCTCTGAGTGCCCCATCTCTACCAGGAGGAGGTGGCGATGGTAACTGCTGGGTGAGGGTCCTGCAGGTGACACGCGGGAGCTGCCATGCCGCAGCAGGAGTGGGAAGCCGAGTCCTGGGCCTGGCAGCCGGCCGCGCAGGCCTCTCCTGAGTGGCTCTCCGGCTGCAGAGCGAGGGTGTATTCTCTAGATCCCTCCTCACAGCCCTGGCCGCTGAGCCCACGCTCTCCCCCGCACGCAGGCGTCTCTGCCATCCTCATCCCGCGCCTGGACCTGGTCATCTCCCTGGTGGGCTCCGTGAGCAGCAGTGCCCTGGCCCTTGTCATCCCGCCGCTCCTGGAGATCGTCACCTTCTACCCCGAGGACATGAGCTGTGTGACCGTGGCAAAGGACATCGTGATCAGCACGCTTGGCCTCCTGGGCTGCATCCTGGGGACATACCAAGCCCTCTATGAGTGGGCCCAACCCGTCAGCCACTCCGTGGCCAACTCCACAGGTGTTTATGTGTGATCCTCAGTCTTCATTCTAGTAGCTGCCCTCCCACCACGTCTATTTTGATGTGGCTATTATATACATTACAGCAAGCCCCAGCACCTCTGCATTGATTAGCAGTCTCTCTGTCTTTCCAAGATAAACTAAGGTAACACAGGTAGTACTGAGACCCCTCAGGCTTTTGGTTGGTCTTTTGTACCTCTGAATCAATCACATCCAACAATTTATACCATCATTACCATTCTCTCTCTCTCTCTCTCTCTCTCTCTCTCTCTCTCTCTCTCTCTCTCTCTCTTTCACCAGGGATCAAACTCAGAACCTTGCGCTTGAAGCACTGTTTCACTGAACTGTCTCCCTGGCCCCTATCATTCTCATTTAGTGGGAAGGCAACACCATTCTCCCTCAGCCCTGGTTTCCCACTCTGAAATGCAGGGTTGGACTAACGGATTATTAGGGGCTCTTCCAATGCTGACATTCTGGTCTTTTTTTTTTTTACCTCCCCGCAGCACTGGGAGTCGAACTCAGGACCTTGAACTTGCCAGGCCAGCACTTTTGCCACTAAGCTACATCCCTGGTCCAATGCTGACATTCTGAAATTGAAAGAAATTTATAATTTATCCTCCAAACGTGTATGAAAATTCTTATTGAAGGAGGAATTAAAATTTCAAATAAAGGCCTGCCAAGAATGCCCACTGGAATGGGGGACATATCAGGCAAGCGCAATAAGAAAATACTTCTGGGCCGGGGAGATGGCTCAATAGAATGAGCGCTTGCCTGGCAAGGGCAAGGACCTGAGTTCAGTCCCTGGTTCCGCCAAAAAAAAAAAGAAAAGAAAACCTTCCTCCTTTACATAAATCCCAGTCTTTGCTGCTTTATGTAACTGATGGACTTGCTAAGTAACCTAAAATGTAAAAGAACATTTATTCCTCTAACCTATGCTTTGTATAATGGATGGCTTTGTGATGTAACCTGAAATGTTTACACTTCCTTAGCAACCTGTGACGTCACCCAGCCCTCCAATCCTATGCTCTGAATCTGTCTTTGTGCCCCCACCCGCACTCTGCTTTCCCTTTAAAGCCCCAAAACCCTGCAAGGCAGGGCTCAGACTCTCGAAGAGAGTTTAATCAGAAGTCTGCCAGAGTAATAACTGCCTTTTAAACCTCTCCGGTGCCGTCTCTTCCCAGGTTTAATTTGTATTCTGCAACAGCATCAGCCAATTTAGCCTTTTGCCCTGGAAACAGGAATAGGTTAAGGAGTAAAAACCTGTTTTTAGAAGTATTTCATCATACTTTTTTCTTTCAGCAAAAATTTACTTTCCTGGGGCTGGGGAGATGGCTCAGGGGAATAAGCGCTTCCCTGGCAAGCACTAAGGGCCTGAGTTCAATCCCCAGTCCTGCCAAAAAAAAAAAGGCAAAAATTTACTTTCCTACCAAGTATGTAGCCTGGTGGTTTAAGCGCCTTCCTGGCTCCCAAAAGAAGAAAACAACAACAACAACAACAACAAATCCTGCTAATACCTCAAAAAGGCGTGACTTCCCTACTTAGAAAGACGTCACCTTTGTTCTTTTTCTCGTTTTCTTCCCATACTCTGAATCCTGCCAGGGCTCAGGCTGTTGAGGAAGAGTTTCGCGGGGGGAGGAACCCACCAGGGCCAGGACTGCGGAGCTGCAGTACTTAGTCTAAGGAAAGGGTGTGAAGGGCCGTCTCACGCTCGTAAATGAGAGAAATGAGAGGGCGCCTTACTGTGGGGCTCCTGCAGCCACGATTTCCTAACACAGAAGTCCTCAAATGCGTAGTTTAAGAATGACTCGCCATTTTCACTCCTGGAAATTTATCCTAAGACTCCTTTGTGTTTGAAAAGACTTGCCCAAGGGGAGAGTTTGCATTCAATGAGATAGAAAACTTTAGGCTGGGGAGATGGCTCAGTGGAATAAGCGCTTCCCTGGCAAGCGCAAGGGCCTGAGTTC
>NDGN011491827.1:347-16917 GCA_002564285.1 Tympanoctomys barrerae | reverse complement strand
GTTTTTATATTTTTTCTTTAAAATAACTGATGTCAAAATAAATAAATAAATAATAAATAAATAAATAATAAATAAATAAATAAATATGAAAAAATAAAATAAACCTAAAAAAAAAAAAAGAACCCCACCCCCGTCAGACTTACTACTCTGCCTGGTGGAAAGGTAGATTCTCAAGGAAGTTCAGTATCAGAATGATGAGGGGGAGGGATGTACTCACAAGAGAGGCTAGTAAATTTAATAGGTGAGTACATTTCTATAATGACTATTTATCTAGGGAAAAAACTCCAGAGGTGAATTTGTAATGTCAAAAATTCACAAGAATAATAGGTAACATGAACAGGGTGTAAAGCACTAATCAGCCAATAATGGTACCTCTAATATATTGTATAATCTAGCAAGAATGCAGTGATTGCATTCTAACACAATCATGTAAATATTTACTTTATTAACTTTACCAGGTTTAATTATACAGAACTTTTATATGTATAATGCATTTAAGTTCAAAAATGCAAACATATTTTATTGGTCAACTTTTCCTGTTCTGAGACAAAATACCTGACATTCACACCTCATAAGAAGAGAGATTTACTTGAGTCATAATTTCAGAGTCCAGTCTGTAGTCAACTGACTCCAAGAAGAAATGAAGAAGGAAAAAGGCCTGAAGGGGACAGGATTTAGGAAGCACAGAGAGCAGAGGGAGCCAGAGGGGACCCATTCCCCCAAAGACCAAGCCTAAGGACCTTCCTTCTACAAATGCCCCCACATCACAGCCAGCTGTAAACCTGTCAATGAAAGAACCTACTGATGAGCACAACACCCACATTCAAATCAACTTCCAAATGCCACCTCTAGGACTGGAGATATAGCTTAGTGGCATAAGTGCCTGCTTGGCAAGTGCAAGGTGCTGAGTTCGATCCTCAGTACAAAACAAAAACAAAAACCTTCTCCTTCTCCCTTTCATGACATTACTAAAACCAGTGAGTGTATGGCCACCAAAACACCAAATGCCACCTCTCAACACAGGAGACTTTAAGGCACTTAGAGCTAAATCATAACATATCTTTTCAAGAAAATACATCATTTTTATTTTGAAACTTGGTACCTACCATAAATAGTGTCCATTTTCACCTAGCCTCATAAAATACTGGATATTTGCTTTCCTACTGCACCCCACACAGAAGGGACAAGTACATTACTGTGGAAATGTGTCTCACATTCACCTATCATCATCCAGTTTTAGCACATCTTTCAAGCGTAAAATATTTATTTACAGTGAGTCCTAATGTGTCTTGAAGGTATGCGTGTTTGTTGTGTTAAAACATAAAAGCTAACAAACTAAATTTACTCAGTCTTGAAACAAGTTAATTGAAAATTTAAGGTTTAATTATATCTTTTTCTTGTTCTCTGCCTCTTTTTTTTTCTGCCTAAAAAATAGCAAAGCAGTAAATGAAGCCATACATATTCATTTTTCTCAAAAATGTTGTGAGGTGGCTATTTTCTATTGCTTTAGAATCATTCTAGAGCTGAATTTTGCTTTGATCTTTGTTCCTCTTACTGTGCATACTCACAGTTTTGCCTCTAATAATGCCACAGCTATTAAACTTATAGGTTCCTTCCATCTTATTTTTGCAGTTAGGTGTGAAAGTGTAGAATAATAAAGCATCACTCACCAGCATGTGCTTTGCTTCGCTAATGAGGTAGCAGTTTACTTTCATCTTATGGTTTTGCAGTTAATATGTCTTCCAGCTTCTAATCATAAGTCATTATGAAATTCAAAGTCTAAAACATTGATATTAAAGTTCTAAAATCCTGACGTAAACTTCTGCACTGAAATTGCTTCTAAAAGTGTTCATCTGTATTTTTTTGTTGTCTTTTGCTTTTGAAAGAAAAATTTTATATCAAAATCTAGCATAACCCATCCAGAAATTTCATGTTCATGTAAAATTCAAAAGTAACCAAATTAGGTATGGAAGTAGGAAACACAAAATGGTTTTGTAGATGAATTTATAGGATTTTTATATTTAGTTCCGCTAAAGAGGAGATCCATTCAAACTGCATAATTATAGTATAATGCTTTTGATTGGCTTTATATTTAAGAGACTGATGTTGCTTTCTAAGTCAAACCTACCCCACCAATAAGACAGTCATTAGTAAGACTAATAGACTGTATATATTTTAAGATGAAAAGTGGAGGCAAAAAATCCTACATTGCTGAAAACACTGAAGGTTTATTATGTCCAAATGTATACTAACGTCTGCTCTGCGTGGTGGTGATTATTTTCAGGACTAGGTTCCACTCGACTATTTTAAGGAACTGCAGGTATAATGAAAGCATATTAAACACTAGCATTTCCTATGCTTTCAGATATCCATGGCAATGAACTCCCAACTCTTCTCCACTGTGCTGCGAAGTTTGGCTTGAAGAACCTGGCTCTTCACCTGCTCCAGTGTGCAGGAGCGAGCTGGGCATTGAAGATGAGAGACGCAAATGGAGCGGACCCCGCTCACATCGCTAGCAAGTACGGGCATGAAGAACTCATGAAAATCCTAGAAGACTTTTCAGTAAGTTTGTTTTTTACCTCAAAAGCTCTTCACGAAATCTGGGTGTACACATGTGCACATACTCTTTTTGGTTGACTAAGACTATTGCACAACTAATTCATAGAGTCTATAGGTCCTGGGTTGTCCACTGTGTTAAAAAGAATTTTGTAAATTAGTCCATTTGTTCTAATGTTGCCATAAATTCTGATTTCTATCTTTAAACATCCATGTTTGAAACTTATCTGGTATTTCTGGCTTCTGTATCACCTATTTGGTATTGGAGAAGAGTCAGGCAGAAAGCAATACCCCTATTCCCTTTACTCTTTTGCTTAAGAGTCTAGATAAGACATTACTAGGCATGTGAAGACAGAACAGCAGTTACTAGGCTAAAGGAAGGCGTTTTGATAATCATTCAAAAAGTCTACCCAGTAAAAAGTTAATCTATTCTACTTAAATTTATTTCTCTTATTTTATCTTTCTTTTTGCTGAAAATCTCAGTTTTTCATTACTTGTGTTGAAACCTCAAGTTTCAGATCACTCTGATGGATATGAATTTGCGAGAATGTAATGAGGAGAATATTTTAGCAGAGAGGGTGCTTCAGTAAGTAAAACAAACGTGAATTGCCATAATCAAGTTTAGAGCAGACATTACTTTCTGTTATAAGAAAAGTATGCACGTTTCTCTCCAGAAAGTGAATTATACTTCGGTGGCTCTTCAGAAAGTGTAATATGACAACAATTATATTCATGACTTTGCCAGAACTTATCTTTGGATTCTCAGAACAGATACAATTGCACTCCCAATGAGCAGTTAATACAAGATTATTTGAGCATTTATTTTGATTATCCGATTAAATTGATCTTATGTGCAACTTCTAAAACCATTGGTATTTGTAATTTTGAGACAGCAAAAAGACAATGAAACTGCATTTATATAAAACAGTAAAACAGTAATCAAGAGACTATAGGTATTAGTCACTTTCTGCTTATATATATTTCATATTTAAAATAAATACAGTATATACAGAGTTTTAATCAAATTAGTTAAGTACTAATTTCTAGTTTGTGTCTTTAAGTTAGAAGTCAATGCTGTTTTTATTTCTCATATGATTTTAATAGTGGTTCTCATGTATGCTAGCATTTAGTTGTTCTAGTTCATCTGATAAGCCCTTTCAATTTAGTAATTCTCTTTTATAGTCAATGTGGCATCCCTCACAGGTAAGTCAGTGAGTCTACTCAGCTTTGAATTTTTTCCCATATGCTGTCGTTCAGTAGATCAAGGTCCCCAACTCTTTACAAATTTAACTGACGTTAAATCTTTGGTGGACTTAATTTTTGCCTTAGATTCTCAGCAGCAAATAAGTTTCCTCTGACTTTCTAAAATAAACCCTGATTTTCAAAGAGTGATTCCTTCACTTCTTGCCCTCCAGGAAGAATGAATTGATGTAGCCCTGTCTGCACTGTGGGTGCCCTAAGTAACACAATATTACACAATTGTAGCAGTGGACATGAAAGAAAACATGAGGATAGGAGATGAGGATGGATGGACTTAGGAAATCATTTTTCTCTTATGTCCTCCGGGTGCTTAGACTTTTGCTGCTATAGTCACAGCAGTGACAGTGGCTGTCTCTGTTTCTAGGTGATTCTTCACTGCTCACAAGACATTCTTCCTGCCTTTGCCAAGCCTTATGCAGTCCTTATTCTGCCAAATTTGTTAAGTGATTTCATATGTCCCAACCTAAGCTGTTATGTTTTGCCAGAATTATATGTGTTCACACTCTCAAGTGGCTAGGTGTCCATTGGGGACGTTTCTGCTCTCACCTTTGGCAAAGTTCACAGCAGATCTTTAAATGCTTTTTAATAGCTGGAGTTGAAGGAGTAGCAATTTTCAGGCTATGAAAGACCTTTCTGAAAATGTATGGTTAAAAAATAGAGACATACTAGTTCATAACACACATGGAAGCTTTTTTTTTTCTTTTGCTGACCTCCCTACCTATAAATCATCTTCCTAGATAGCAATTTTCTTTAAAACAAATTTAAAAGTCATATCTTCTTGATCGGATAATCATCTGTTGTACTGTTCTTAGTTATGCAAATAATGTCTTTTTAAGGTACATATAAACCTGGTAGAAAAAACTGTGAAACTGTAATATGCTGCTAATTACTTTATTGCTTTTTAGTAATTAACACCTACACTAATATATTTAACATATTTATGTTAGTGTAGATGTTAATAAATCTTAGATTTTAATAAATCTATGTGATAAAAGATTTTCACAGGCACATTGAAAGTTTTCATGAACTATTCTTTAAAAGTGCTGAAAGAATGATAACGCTTTCGAGTTTGGAGTTGGCAGTCCACTTGGGGACTACACCATTTTGATGAAGTATCTATTTTTAGCCTTATGCCTATTTTGTCCCTGACTTAGTGATTAGTTCAATTCATCCTAAGTTCCCCATAATGAAGCATTGTTCATTTCAGGGCCTTACATTATAGTTCAGTGAATTGGATCATAACTTAAGTGAGTGGGAAGAAAAAGCTAGTTGTAGTTTTGTAGAAAAATGCAGGAAAAAGCTTTATTAGTTATTCGTAAACCAAGAGCACCAATAGCTGATGTAATTCATGCAAAGGAAAGGAAAAGAAAGTGGAAAAAGATTTCTCAAATCTCACTTCTTCCATAGCTTCATGTCATTCACTTTTGAGAACTAAATAATGTATATCTAGTCTGTAAACAGAGCCTGTTCATTGTGATAGCTTTCATTTGTGACATAGTTTCTGTGACACCTGTATTTCTTCCATGAATTTGGTAGTATAACCAGTGAGGATATCATATGTTCCTACAATCTAAAGAATCTTTCAAGTATCTACTCACTTTTCCAGTTTCTCACAGTGTCTTCTCTGAAAGCCAATATAGAGGGATGAAAGGTGAAACTTAAATATTCAACCAGGATGTAGCACACTTGGGCTAACATAAGAACTGAGGAAAGCCCAGGCAATTTCAAATAGCAACAACAATGGTTCATTTGGTTCTTTAAAAACTTATCTTTTAAATAAAAATCTATAAAGAAATTAGAACTTGGCTTCAGATTAAAAGGTACAATGATATTTAAGATAAAATATAAAACATCCATTGTTTATATATTTTAAGCAAAATAATATGTGTTATATCTGTGTTTTTGTCTCAAGCATGTTACCCTACCATCTCCCAATGGTTTAAAATGCTGAATGGAAAGAAAGCATCTATGTGTAAATAGAGACTGAGACTATATCCTCCTCCTTGTACTAACTTCTCTGGGTAATAATATTCATAAGACTTTTTTTTTCTTTCACTTATGTAACAATGTAAATATCAATAAGATATTAATTATAAAATTCTTAAAGAAAATTTAAGACAGGAAAAGTTGTTTTCTGCATCCTTTCACTACCTGGTTTTTAGAAAGGATTCCTGGCCTGGGGCCTTTTTATTGCTCACATCTATAAGAGATTCTTGTACCTCTCCTTTCCTTGAAGTACTGTGCATTTGTCTTTGTGTGTAAAGGGAAAGACAGAGAGATATAGAGACACACCCAGGGGGTGCTGTGTCCCCTTAGTGTCCTACTGATCTTTGCCAGATGGTCAAAGGTTGAAGGGCTGTGAGGTTTGGGGGTAGCAGACATGGAAGGATTCACTGAACCCCTAATAGAGAGTGATAATTGACTGACTGGTACCAAGAGCTATTCCCAGAAGTTGGCCCTGTGTGTACAGTGAGCTTTCCCTCATCCCTTTATTTCTACCATTCTGGCGTTGTTCATCTGTGCTCTATGTCTACTGCTGTGTTCTCCATCCTACACAGTATGTATTGTGCTGCACAGCAGAGTGTGGACAGCACATCCCGTGTCACCCAAGTGAGTACTTTCCTGTTCATAGCCACAGTGGTTCCCAGTAAGTATTGGGCTGCCCTCTCCTCTGCCAGCCTTGCCTTCCCTTGGTGAGAAACAAGTATTCAACTTAAGTATCTGTTTTCTCTTGCTCCATAGTTTCCTGAATCAGATTGGATATGACAAATAAGATGTGGCCATACTGTTTAAAAGCGTTAGTTTTAGGGAATCCATGGTCAAACAGCCCAGCTTCTACTTTCAGCATGCATTTTTAATCAGTCAGACTACAGTGCATGTTAGAATTCTGGCTGTGCTCAGTATTGATGTTCTGCTAGGACTGGAGGAACAGGAACAAGTCACATAACTGCCCTTGGCGGATACATTACAAATTCATGTCTTTGTTTTGCTGCAGAAGCTGCTTGGCAATGCCTTCTAAAATCCTATTAAAGGCACCATGGTGGCTATTACAGAATTTTTCTATACCCCAGTTCTATACTCAGTTTCAATATCTCTACCTGCAAGCCCTCCAAGTCCTCTGTGAGCTCTCCTTTCTCTTTTCCTTGTCAAATTTCCCGGTGCACATCCTCACACACAGACACATTTCATACATGAATATTGTTTAGGTATACATAAATTGTTCCACATGTACATATATTTTTGCTTTTGCATATATATATATATATATATATATTACTGTTTATGATAAGCACTTTTACACTAGATCCTTATACCAAGTTGTATGAATAGGTAATTTTATAGCTCAGGAAATTAAACTCCAAAGAAAATGTTATTTTCCTATAATCAGACAGTAGATTTATTATTAAAATCAGCTATCTTCCATCTAATGATTTTTAAAATATTTTTGCATACTCCAGCTTTACTTAAAATTGAATAAAACTAACATCTTATTTCATTTACCTTCAATATATGTACTCTGATAATACAATATATCTACAAATCTATGTACTGTTACAATATACAAAAAAGTCATTATGAGCATTAGAACCAAGAATTAAAGAGAAAGTCCCATCCACACATGAATAAGTAGGTATCTAGCTGGGGATATAGTTTAGTGTCATAAGTACCCACCTGGCAAGCACAAGGTCCTGGTACTGCAAACACACGCACACACACACACACACACACACACCCCAAAAAAATAATTATAGTAACTCAATAGATGTATTTACTGTGATTTTAGACATTTCAAACTATTCTGACTTCTTAAAAGTGGCATGATGATAAATATGTAGTACATATTTCTCAAACTATATTATGTAGGAAATAACTTGTTATTTTATCCTAAGTTAAAGCATAGGTTCTTTAAAAATTTATCTTTTAAATAAAAAAACTATAAAGAAATTAGAACTTGGACTCAGATTAAAAGATACAATATTTAAGATAAAATATAGAACATCCATTGTTTATATACTTTAAGCAAAATAATATAAGTGTTATATCTGTGTTTTTGTCTCAAGCATGTTGAGAGTGTCTGCACAGTGTCTGCTGGAGTCATGAAGAGTCATTTATGGTGGAAGTTAGAAGACTTGGATAGGGAAAAAAACCTGTAGATTTCTGAAGGAAGCACATACCTTCTAGTTCTGACCATGATCTTGTTCATAGTCAATGAGAAAAGGTATCTCTGAGTACACAGAGAACAGGCAATGACCTCTCTCCCTAAACCATGGACGCTAAAGCTGCAGGCCCTTGGTAGCAGCCCACTCATCTATGAGCAAAGCGCCCTGCCAGGACTCTCCTTGATGCTGAATTTACCTCTGACAAATGGAGCAACAGGGTGTCAATGATATAGATGAATGTTACAATGTCCAGAATCTCCAGGTAAGTTTCAAACTACCATGAATCAGAAGTCAGGTTGGAACCACTGAAAACATGCAGCCCTTGTGTGCTGCAGGAGGTGTGTGGTAAACAGGGGTTTACATAAGAATAAAGAAATGGAGACAGGAAGTGCACCATGGATGTGAGGAGGACGCCTGAGCTATGGGGAGAAGGCTGCGCACAAGGAGCTCTGAGTACTTGGGCCAAAACAACTGCATCTGATCATTAATTTGTTTTCATAAACTATGTGTTGTTCTTTACCTTGTTTATAATATTAACTTAGGAAGAGTCACCTCTCTGATTAAGACAATATTTATATGGGATTTTAGTGAAATATCTACTGAGAAAGGTTTGTGAGTTTACACAATGATGTGGGTATTTTAAAACCCAGGTATTTTTGGTATTTCTACAGACAATATTTACAATGAAAAACACTTGATTTTTAAATTATTTCTTGACACATTTTTCTCACAGTTGATATGTTGAATACAACATATATAATGCACCTGAAACAAAACCAGAGAAACTGTAAAAGGAACTTTTCCCAAACGCATTTTGTAAGTGTTTGGATACTAATTATAAAAACTCTCATTAGGCCATGAGTAGTGAGGCCATCAGAAAGATATCTCTTATGTCCATTGACCAGAATGTGACAGAGATGGCTGCAAATTATCTCTTGCTCCATGAAATCATGTCAGTTTGGTTCAGGAGGATCAAACAAGACCCTAATAGAACTACCCCCAGCAGATGTCACATTTGCTATTTTTTCCACATGTTGCTAGACAATAATTGATACCAAGCTTCCTAGGCTTCTAAGTGCAGTCAGCATCCCTCTACTCACCCTTGCCTACATCCGGGTTAGGATCACAAGATAGGGCCCCAGTCTGTTGTCCACACTCTGCTTCCACACAGGAAAAAATGGTACAGCCAGGATGGGGACAGCACGTAGACAGCCCCTGCGATGTGACAGTCATTTGGATCCAAAAATGGAATCACGCATCACTGCTGGAAAATAAGAGGAGTCAGAGGTCTGCGTAGACCAACAGTGCTCCTCCAACTCAACATGTGTTAGCAACACTGTCTCTTTGAGCCAAATTACCTCAGGTCCAAAAAGCCAAGGTTCTGTGATACAAATATGGTATGTCCATGGCTCATATTTCCACTATAGCCACAGTGTATTCTCTGCATGATTCAGGATTGGTTGTTGTTGTTGCAATTATTACATTAAAATATTATCTGTAGTAAAAAAGGAATGTATACATTTCCCATGATACCTTTTGTCTTTCTTATTCCAAGATCTGATTACTCTTTTATTGCATAATTTCACCCTACTGTATCAACAGCATTTTTTTTCTATATTTAGGATAGGGTCTACAGGGTCTCACTACATAGATCAGACTCGTAGTGATTCTTCCATTTTCAACCTCCCAAGTGCTGGGATGACAGGCATATATATATACCACCTCGCCCAGTCTCATTCACTGCCTCGTGTGCCCTTTGGCTGGGGCCAGTACGGCACACTGGGGATCGAACCCCAGCTGCTGAGCTCTGCCTAAGTAGGCACTTTAATCCACTGAGCTATCAGAATTAAATGTATTTTAAATGTATTTGTTGTTAAAAATAATTTTAAGAATAGTGACTATTAATAGACTTTGCATTTGTCTCAACTGAACCCTAAGAAGCCGCAGCTCATGATCCAAGGTAAAGGGAGAACTTAGCTTTTCAGGACAGTTCACAATTTCATTCTCAAATGGAATATATCTTGTACTATTCACTTGAATGACATTCATCTTCACTGTTAGGGAAATAGTCTTTAGCTTCACAGTGTGGCCTTGGTGTTCAGTTTAGGCTGTCTCTCTTATGGCAGAGTGGCAAATTCAGCCACAGCAAATGTATCATTCAGAAGAATTTACATCTCTCCTCTGATGTTCTCTGTGTAAGATGCTGGGACTGCAGCTATGGTAGGTAAAGATCAAGTAACTATGATTTTGCTTGCCTATTGGTTTAATACAAATGATTTCCATGCTCTTTACATTAGAATGAATTCAATAGCAACCAACAAGGCAATTCATAAAAGCACTGGCAGGAAATAATAAACATGAACTTACAATTCTGTATTGATTCATGAACTCAGTTCTTTCCATGATTCTAGCTGCAAACCAAACTGGATAAGAGCCAAATCAAACATCCCCATAAGGTCAACATTGAACTTAATCATTCAGTTTGGTTTGACTCTTGTCTAGTTCAGTTTGCAGCCAGAATCACGGAAGGAATTAAGTTTGTGAACCAAGGCACTACTGCAATTATTT
Organism: Tympanoctomys barrerae; assembly: GCA_002564285.1. NCBI lineage: Eukaryota > Metazoa > Chordata > Mammalia > Rodentia > Octodontidae > Tympanoctomys > Tympanoctomys barrerae. The sequence goes on along the minus strand of NDGN011491827.1, from coordinate 6,373 downwards.
ATCATCTTGGACATATTTGCCCCCATTGTTGGTGGTCTGCTTTCTTACTGAGCACCACTCAGTAGTCGGTATGTGATGGCTCAGTGATCTTTACAATCCATGAGAACCCTACATTTTTATCATTTTTAAGATGTGATTTCTTAGAAACATTCTAAACTTGAATTCTACCTATTTTTCTGGTTTCAACTACAAGTGATTAGCTTGTGCAGAACTGACTGGTCTAAAGCTGTCGTCTATGTGCTAGTTGGTCAAAAGTAAATGCAATTTCAGTGTCTCAAATTCATCACCAGTGGTAACTAGAGCAGTCAGTCTGATACTCTAGCTCTAGAGAGGGGGCCTTGTGAAATAAACAGGACAGCAGTCTCATTTCAGAAGGAAAATGTGCAAAGGCAAGTCACTGAAATTCCATTGGGAAAAACCTGGTTGATCTCAAATGCTTCTCTATCAATTGGGTTTGAGTTTCTGTCATTCTTGGTGCTTGAGGACAGAAAAGGGCACTTAGCATAATCCAGGGTAGACCGAACATGTACTTTTCCACTAATAACATTCCATGGCTCCTACTTTAAATTCGTATGAAGCTATCTCCAGGCTCTGATTGCAAATGGAGAAAGAACACAACTCCGTACATTAAAAAAGAAATATCACAGCTTTGAGCTGGAGCAGTGTGGTTTCTTTACCTCCCCTCATGCAGCAATAGTCCCCTTGTGATATAAATGGATGCTAAAGAGGTAAAGTTATGATTGGCTTGTTTTTGCCTCTAGAAAATATAGTATAAAAAGCAATGGAGGGGACAACCCGCTCTGGCCCCACTTCTGTCCCTCTCTTGGATAGGAGCTTTCTTTCCCTCAATAAATATATTCTGTTCATAAAAAAGCAAGTGGAGAATATCATCAAAAGCTAATATTTGAGCTCATTTTGAACAAATAAGCCTGCAAATAATAGTCTTCTTAATTTTATTTTAATAGATCAATTTATTCATTGATTAAACAAATATCAAACACCTATTAAGTACCACGGAACATTTCTAAACACTGGAAAATCAAAACAGACCAAGACCAAAAGTCCTGATCCATTGAGATAAACAACATAAGTGAACTAATGAGGCATCTAATGTAAGTGATAGAAATTAGTGGTTAACACTGGAAAAAAACAGAAATCATGGCCTTATCTAGAGTCACTTGTGGGAATGTGGAGATGGAAAGGAACATTGTACTGAGCATAGGAAACATAGAAAAGACCTTACCCTGAAACCACAAAGGAGAAAACCGTGTGGATATCTGGGGGACATATTTCAGGAAGAGAAAGCAGGGCAGCAAAGGCCATGCAGAAGATGCGTGTAGATGTCCTAAACAAAGCAAGTGAGTCGAAAGAAAAAGAAAGAGGAGAGAAGTAACTAATGAAGTCAGGGAGGTAACTAAGGCCAGGTCTGCCGAGCCTTCTAGACAGTGGTAAGGACACAGGATGTGAGGGCAGAGAGGCACTAAGAATTCCGGGAGAGGCGTTGCAGGCTCTGGTTTCAGTGAAGCCACGCTAAGGACAGAATGGGTGGATCGAAGGCAGGAATGCAACCTGAATCCAGGCTCCATAATCCACAAGAGAAAATAATATCAGCTTAAACTAAGATGAAAGCAACAAAACAGGATTCAGGTCTTTCCAATGCCAGTAATGGAAGTTTTTGGCTTTGCAGTACAAAAGAAATTACTGCTGTTTCTAAGGATGTGTGTACAAGAAGGATGAATTGCCCTTCCTGGAGGCAAGGAATACAGTATGATGAACCAGTTTATGGAGGAATGCATGCTCACAGCTTCAGACAGACTACAACTTGCAAAGCCAACTGGGCACACAAAGTCTAGAAGCTGAGGTCATAGAGGCTGTTCAGTAGAGTCCAAGAAGGAGTGGCTTTTGAGGTAGGCAGACCAGGACACCTGTGAAGCTAGAAGGAGAAAGGAGACAGCAATGTATCAGCATATTCACGTACTTCTCCTTAAAGTTGTCATAAAATGGGTCTTTCCAAACACCAGAAACACAGAACAGTGATTTGCTGGGAGGTGGGGAGAGTAGACAAAGTTCTAACAGTGCATGAGTTCCATGGTGCTTCAGGGAGAATGCTCATGAATGTGTGGTTCTAGGTTGTCCCCATGTGTCTTGGAACAAGGAAGGAACATCCATTTCTCACATCATTCAGAATTCCTCATAACATCTTCTTGGGCAGCAGGCAGCATCCTATCTCTATCTTGAAGTGAACTTTAGGGGTCAGTGGAGAGACACAGAGCTCTTTGTCTGTCAGATGCTAATGTTCATTCACTCTGACAAAGCTGAATCTGAGACCCTTGCTTTGAGCCTGTGGCTGAGACCACAGGCCTGATTGAGCACATTTCTCCCTTTATTAGTGTTTAATTTTCTTACCTCGGTACTGCCGAGTCCACTTACTCAAATCTGGCTCTTGGTAAAACATCAGTGAGCCAATTAGTCCATTTCCTTAATGCGAACTCGCTATTACAAGACCAGGCAGCTGTGTGGACTTAGATTGAACCTATCAGTCTTGCATTTGGAGACAGGAATACCAGTTCTGAGCTCAGCCAGCTTCGTTACTGCTACATTGGACCACATCGCCAAGTGAGCCCCTGGCACTCAGTTCCAAGGTAGGAAGGAGGAGGGCCACAGCTGCAAATCTGTAGGGTCCCATGCATGGTATGCTAGTTGAGGAGCTTCAAGTTCGTTTGTGCTTTCCACATGCCCCTAAGGAATCTCTACTTTATTTACATCTGAGGAAACTGAGACCTGGAGTCAGACAGTGAGCTATGGTGCAGTCACTGGCCTCCCACAGCTATCACCCAAAATATGAAGGACCTACTGATGTTATGCTCTTACCCCATGGGTTGTTCAAAGATCGGAATGATTCTTTCCGATTTTAGCATTGTGGGCAAGAGTGAAAAGGGAAAGGAAATGGACTTGCATCAGAACAAAAGCAGCCAGAGTGGTCTAAATTTAACAGGCAATATTCAGGCAGTGAGTGAGCCAGGTTTTCATCTCTGCTCCTTTCTCTGGTTCTCTTTGACCTTCCACCTTACACTCATGCAGTGCTGCTGGATAGAATGTCAGCCCCTCATGGCATTACTGCAGTCCTCCCAAATATTTTCCAAGCACTTGTTCTGCATTTCATGTGATGGGGATTGTTAGAGGGAAGCAGCAAGGGAAAGAAAAATCCCGGTACTATATTCTTATCTGAGAAATATTACACAAAAGATGATTGCTAAAGTTTCAATATATGTATGTATTGAGATCTTTGGAATTTATGAATCTTTTGCAACACTTTGGGGCTATCATCACCATTTTATATTTCCTTGCAAAGATATTTAATATTTCACTCACTTCATAAATAAATTATTCTAACACTTGGGCTATGTGACATATGAATATTCCATTTTATAATTTCTTTCCTATTTAGGATATGACTCCTAAGATGAAGATAAGAAACAGTATTATTCAAATTTTCTCCTTGACTAAGTTGAAATATAATATTCCCTCAGAGAGGGAATGAATATTTTGCTGTGTTTTGTTTGAGTCCATCTTCTATTAAGCCAATAGAATATTTAATTCTCAGAAAAATTTATGTCACTGTCTTTGAGCAGACAGAGATTACACTGATATCATTTGGCTAATGATGGTAGACCTTCCCGCACTGCCACTCTGCTCCACTGTGGAGACATAGTGAGGGAAGAAACAAGAGAATGTTAAAGGGATGAAGGAAGTGAAGACATTTTCATTAAAAAATAAAATTTAATTGTAGCTTAAGTATAAGAATGTCCTACTATGTCCAATGTCTCATGATGACAAAACAAAACTATTATTAAATGTTAATTTTCTCTTCCTTCATGTCACTTTGTGACATGTGCTAATGCAATTAACATACTAATAAATTCAAGTCTAATAAATTATAAATTTGGTCAGAATATATAAGAGTTTGTTGTTAAATATTAATATCTGTGGATATGAGTTAAGATGTCTCCACAGAACCATGTTACATTAAGGTGCTCATTGCTGTGCCTACACAATCAGCACAGTCACTGTCTTGGAGTAGATCTCTGTGTGTGTATACATACATGCATGCACATACACACATGACCCTGTCACATGAAAGAATGACTTTTTCCTGCAACTTCTGGCTCATACTTCCATTGGTTGTTTTAACAGGTACATTAAAATAAGACAGAGAAATTCCTACTTTTCTGAGCCCACAGGGGACTACAAAGATAAACAGATACAAGGGAAAAAATGGCCTTTATTATCCATTCTATTCAAGGTCTACCATAAAATTTACCTCAACTCCAACCTCTAGTGAAAAACCAAGCAATCAAGTGCTTGGAGGAAAAAGAAGATCACATTAACAAAGAAGTTTGAAATAATAAACTTGACTAAAATCTTCAGTGAACTTGCTATGTACTTGCATCTGTTTTTGCTGCTTCATGGTAATAGCTCTGCTCCAACCCACATTTATAGATGAGGAGCCTGAGTTCCAGGGTGGTGACTGCCCCAAGTCACACAGTAGGAAGAGCCAGAACTGAGCCTTGAACCAGGCAGTGCAGCCCCCACTTGAACACATCAGCATGCTCTGAGTGAGTCCACATGCCCAGGGGACACACATTACATCTTCTCTGTGTTCTCTAGCAGGGCATCTTTGCAGATCTGATGGATGGGCTTTCTGTGCAAAACTACTGCTGAGCATCCCAAAGGACACTGTTCAGGTGGCAACCTGGGTACATATTCAATTTCACTTCTGTTGAATGGAGGTGTATCAAAATACCTCTAAGAATACCGGAAAGGAAAATGCCAAATTCTAGTTTTTGTAGATCAAATTAAATTGGGTGTCAGTTCTTACTTGCTAAATCTCTAACACTGTTTCCTCTTAGTCCTTGAACTGCTTCATTCCTACAGTTTCATGACCTCTCAAGAGTCATGCAGTGGTTGATGATATCTGTAGCAAGCTTACTGGGTCAGAGGGTGCCTGGATATTTGTGCAACTATTCACTGGGTGTTTCTGTGGGGTGTTTTTGGTGATATTAAAATAAACTGTTAGAGTGAATTTTAAAAAATGTCCCCCTAATGTGTACAGGCCTTCTCCAGGGGGGTTGAAAGCCTGAACCTGCTTTAGAGTGAAATATCAGTCTTTTCCTGTGTTGAACTTTAACAGGGGCACTCCTCACCCTGAATCTCTCACCCTCCTTCCTTGGACTAGACCACCATTGGTGACCTGGTTCTTAGGCCTTCAGTGTAGGACTGAGCCTTACATAGGATCCTAGGGGCCCTCTGCTGGCCTTTGTGATTGCATGAGCCAACTCTTTATCATCCATCTCCTACACTGGTAATGTTTGCTTGGTGAACTCTAACACAAGTACTAATTTGATTTTGAGGCTATTTCTGTGAAATTTTCTTCTCTATTGCTCAGTGGTAACAACCAAGATGGGAGTATCTGAATGCCAGAATAACCATACCACCTTACAGTTAGATCTAGAAGCCAGTGATTTTCCCATCAAAAGAGAGAGAGAAGCCTGCGCGCTGGAGACAAAGGAAAGATGGGAAGCCCTCACAGGCCAAAAGACAGGAAGAGAGAGACACAGGCAAATCCATGCAAGTCCATAGCAGCCTAGCAGGCAGGAACTAAGGTTATTCTAAGAAAATAATATGGAAAATGACTACTATTTTCTTTATAAAAAGTGCAGTTTGTTTCAAATCTTTGTAGTGGTTTTCACATAACTCCTGGATGATGTGCAGGGAAGCTAAAGGCCAAACAGCTCTATTAACTGTCCATGAGTAGAGGCACAATGTCCTGTAGTGAGCAGGGTAAGACACAGGAAGAATATGCTACAACTTCTCCAGGACAGGACCCCAGCCTCAATAACAGAGGCCTTAATACATCTTAACAGGTGTTCCAATGACCGTACTCCAATCACAGCAAACCTGAAAACTGGAAAGAAAAGAAAGAAAGAAAGAAAGAAAGAAAGAAAGAAAGAAAGAAAGAAAGAAAG
>NDGN011491819.1:793-21733 GCA_002564285.1 Tympanoctomys barrerae | reverse complement strand
AGGAAAAGGCTCAGAGACAAGAACGGGAAGAGCAGGGGCCCTACAGAAAGCAGAGTGGAGTGGACAGAGCAGGAAGTGACCAGGGTTGGAAGTTGTGGAGCCACCATGGGTCTCCACATGCAGACGGGGCTGCCACATGGAGTCCCGAGTGACTGGGATGAGCTGTCTGTCTCGTGAAGGGTCTCAGCTTTATGTGTGGATGCACAGAATCTAGAGCAGTTCTTGTTCCTAACTGAATACTGCCACCAGGGCTCCTGTGGGATCACCGGCTGGCATCATCACAGAGAAGACCAGCAGCCCCAAGAGCCTGCTGACTGGAGGGGAAGCCAGGCCTGGGAAGGCTGGAACGTGCTCGGCCACAGGCAGGCTTCTCCTCAGGTCTGGGTTTGCAGGATCTGCCCTGCACCAGCTCCCTGATCTGCCAGTCTTGTGTCCTGCTCCCCAAGACAGTGGGTACAGGAAGAAGCCTGACTTGGACCCCATCAGGAGGACTGGGCTTGGGGGAGGTGGCTCTGGGCCCCAATTGCAGGCTTTTGGGTAGGCACAAAGCAATCCTTCCTCTGCCTGGCTGTGGCGTGTGGTCTTATGGATGTCTACATCCTGCCTGTGACAGGCACCCCATGTGCTATGGAGGTGACTCTGGAGCACAGAGCCCTGCCTTCTCCTTCAGGGCTTTCACCTGCTGCTGACCCGGGCTTTAGGCAGCCCAGCGGGCAGAGTGCCTGGCATGGCCCTCCTATGGTCACTGGGGCCATGGTCTCCTGACATCTCAGCCTAAAACACAGCTCAGGACATTACCCCAAGTCTTCTTAAAGGCACAAAGCAAAGCTTCCTCTGGGAGTCCTAGAGGAGAGAGAGCTCCCACCCATCCATAGCCCCAGGGTTCATGGGCTGAGGTCCTACAGCCTAGGGCACTGGCCCAACTGAGAAGGCCAGGGGTGGAGGCCAGTCTTGTCCTCGCAGGTGATTCCATGGCTTGTGGATCGCTCACTGTCCCCAGGCCAGAGGCACATACATAGGAGCAGCAGCTCCAGTGACTGAAGTTGCTTTCTATCTCAGCCTCCTGCCAAAGGACACAACGACCTCACCTCTGCATAGGTCTCCTGATGAAACCTATTTCTGGGCCCAGGCTCCCTGGTTGCTGGGTGCCTTCAATGAATGTAACCAGATTTACGATCCGGCCCCAACCCAGGTTGTAACACACGGCAGGACACAGATTCCTTCAACTACCTCACATGCCTCAAACGCAGATCCCTAGCCCCCTATGCACCCCAGAGGCCAGCCACCACTCTCCCTTGAGTGTCTGCGGTGTGCAGTCTCAGAGGGCTTCAAAGATTCATTCTCCAGGCTCATTTGATCTGCTGGTTTGCACTCAGTGGAAGCGTGTCAGACGTTCTCCCGCCAGCTAAGGGGTGAGGGTGCTTCCTCCTCATAACCAAGTCATTCGTGCTCCTTCTGCTCACTGGGACCAAGGAACCCCTGCTCAGCCAGATTTCTTTTAGCAGCTCATTAAACTTGACCACGCGTAGTACAAACTCACATTTTCAGGGCATGCTTGAGTTTCCAAAAGGGCAGCTACGTTTATTATCGCAGTCCTGGCTCTTAGCAACTGCTTTGTAAATGAGGAAACACAAGGGTGGTGAGGGTGAGTGATTTTCCTGAGGTCCCTCAGCTGGCACAGGCAAACGGCGAGTCAGGCCCAGGTCTCCTGCGGCAGAGGCCTCGGGCCAGGATGGGATCTGAGCCCCTGGGGCTGGCGGCAAGAGCACCTCTGAGTGGTACTGTCTAACCCTCACATTCCATCAGCAGCCTGCAGTGTCCCAGAGCTCTCTGATCCTCCTCTGATCCCCCCAGTGCTCCCAGGAAGGTGACAGAGAGGTTGCTGAGGCTGCCTTAATGAGCCCTGTTCTGTTCCTCATGCCTCAGGGGACCAATAGGCAGGACACCACCACCTGTCTCAGACTCTTGCCCACCTACCTGTGGTGGCTGCTTGGAGGTTTGCTCAAAGACTGGGAGAAATCATGACATCAGTCTAGGGAAATGACCCCGCCCCCTGCTAATTTCTCACTCAGTAGAGGAGTCCTGCTTCCTGTGTTGCCCCTAGGAGATGACCCCTGACCCTACCCTCCCTGTGCCCCTATCACCCTTGAGAGATGATCTCTGACCCTGTTGCCCAAGGAGAGGCCCTGTACCCGATTTATCCCCAGGAAACGCTGGCAGTGATGTCTGCGCCTTCACTAATTTTACTGGCAAAGCGCAAGTTCCAGAGAACTCCTAAGTCATATCCTACCAGCAGGAAAGTACAATTTAAGAACAAAATCCGCAATGGAAAGAGCTACTGAGCCTGTGACTTCAGACAGTGCGGTGCCAGTGACCCAGCTCTGACTACCCCAGGCCTATCCCTTTCCCCTCAGTGACACCAGGTCAGGGAAGGGAGTGGCTCTGCCGTCACTAAATACCCCTGCCCACACAGAAGACTCAAGGGTCAGGCAGCGTCCTCACAGTTGGCTGGAGTAGCATTAACGTCCCTGGGGCAAGCCGGTCCAGGAAATTCCATACCGGCTGTCCCATTGGCAGCTATTCTAAGGGCTGAGTGGAGGCAAACCCAGGGAGACAGTCAGCTCAGCAAGACAATTGCCTCAAGAAGGAAGCTAGGGTGGTCCACACGGCCTCAATGCCTTGGGGAGAGCACTGGAGCGCAGGAGCCTTGGCTGTGACACCCTTTGATAACTGCCCAGCAGTTTGTGATCTTCAAATCCTGGGCCCAGCTGAGAGTGCTGTCCTTTCTGGGATTGTCTGAGGCTGCTGGTCTCCCTTCCAAAGGCTGGTCACAGCCTCTCCTGAGGTTGTCTGTACTCAGACTCTAGAGCAAAAGTCACACAGGGGCCTCCCCCAGCGTTCCCATTTCTGCCAACCCAGGATGCCCGCTTCTAGCCCTCAGCTTGCAACTTGGATGACAGAGGTCTTGTGACAGAGAGAATGTAGTTTAAGCCTAGGGTGTTCCTCAAATGTCTCACGTGTCCAGTGGATGGTGCAGGCAGGCACTATAGCTTTGGGGAAGTAGGGTGTGGTCAGAAATGACAAGTCACTAGGGCCCCTTGGCTCCCCTCGTTTTTGAGGAGGTGTGGGCACAGGCTAATGGTGTGTAGCGGGTGCCTGCTTCAGTCCAGCTGTAGGAGGTGAGCAGAGAGCTATGACTTCAGCCAGAGACAAAACTGAACAAGAATGTAGCTGGGCATGGTAGTGCACACCTCTAATCCCAGCACTCTGGGAGACTGAGGCAGGAGGAACACAAGTTTGAGCCCATTCTGGAAAACTCTGTGATTTAGCAAGACTCTGCTTTCAAATGAAAAGTAGGGGATGTAACACAAGATGAAGGCCCCAGGATCCATGGCCTTTTAGGGACAGGGAGTCCCTTCATGGTTGTAGGACAAACCAGGTAACCAAGGACTAAGATTCCTAGCAGCACAATGCCAAGGTGACTCTGCAAAAGAAGCAGGAGCACTGCTGCCTTGGGAACAGACAAATCCCAAAGTTGCAGAGCTGCCCAGCCCCGCAGGGGCATTGGAGCTTTCCTAGGAAGGTGGTAGAATCCCACACCAGATGCCTGGAGGTGGAAGGTGGCAATTTCAGGAGTGTGGAAGAGAAGAGGTGGACATGGGGTGAGGAGGGGAGTGGTGGAGGCAGAGGGCAGAGGGTGAGGTGCCTTGCTCCCCAGGGCCAGGTCCTGTGGAACTACAGCCTAGGTCCATCTGGCTTTGTCCTCAGTAAGCGAATGTCCCGCTTGGGGGCAGCATGGTCCTTCCCGTCATGGGACTACCTATGGGAGCTGGCGTACAGGAAGCTTCCTTCCTCGCTTTCTTACTCAGCCACTGTTCTTTGTCACAGTGGGCCTGGTCCCCAGTGTCACAGATGACCCGCTGGGGCTACAGAGGCACCCTGTCTGATCACACAGATAGAGGAACAGGTCCTGAGCTCCCAGTCTCATTCAGCCACACCAGGGTGCTTTCCAGTTGGGCCACTGGCCTCAGCTCGCACGGGGAGAAACCTCAAATAAAAGTCTGTGCCAGAGTGCTTCCTCCTCAGCAAAAATTTTCTTTCCCTGAAAGCAGCATAGAGATGGAAGAAGAGGGATGGGAGACAGGACGAGATAACAGGGGTAGCTTCACTGTTGGAGTCCTGGGTTCTGCCAGGAAGCTCTCCGGCTTGGGATGGAGCCTGGTGCCACTGGTTAAAGTCAGTCCTGGGCTTCTAGTGATTGGAACGGTTTGATTATGGTGGGGGTTTTTTTGCATAAAGAAGAGGATAGCTCAATGAAAAAAAAGAGAACAAAGAGCAAGGAAAAGCATCTTAATAGTTGTTAATAACCAAATAAAAGAAAGGAAAAATATGATGCTTCTATTGGTTAAGGAAAAGACAGAAGCTGTTTGCATCTTCAATAACATTTGAAGATTAAACCTTTCATATGGAAAAGAGCACAAGACTCGTAAGCACAAGCTTCATTCAGCTTTCCAGGGCTATTTCAGATGCTGGGAAGGCTCAGATGGGGCCTTCCTTGCAGATACCGAGGCTGAGGCACTCAGATCCTAACAGCAGCATCTTTTAGGAGACAACTCTGGTGGAGGAAGACTGCAGTAAAGCACAGGAAGGACACAAAGCTTGGCACTTAGACCACAGCTGGCAGAGCTATAGGTGGCCAGGCTCATAGGTCTGTACATGGTGGTGGAGTGGTCACAGCAAACACCATGTGGCCCACAGAACCTAAAGCCCCCACTGTCTCCTCCTTCCCTGGAGATGCTTGCCAGCTCTCGCTCTACAGAAAGGTCAACTTGGTGCCATATACCTCAACATTGTCCACAAATGGAGCAGAGCTGGGTTGCCTATGATTACTGGTTAGGTGAAAAATACCAGGATATGCATAAATACAGACAGACAGATAAATAAACCTACACATATGCATGCATAATTCATACTATATTAGTGTTCTCTAGGGGAACAGACTCATAAATCATATGTCTAATACTCAAGAGCAATATCTTAGATGGGCTGATAGGATCAGAGGGAAGAATCTAATATGGGCATCTACAGGCTGGTGAGCTGGAGAATCCAGTGGCAGCTGAAGGTCAAAGGCTTGGAGCTCACTGTGGAATCACCAGTGGGAGTCTGTGTTAGAAGCCTGAAGAAACTAGAGACCAGTATCCAAGGATGTTGGTGATGGTGAGCTCCTCCAAGAAAGGGGAAACACTGCCTACTTCTTTCCCTTTTTGTTCTCTTCAGGCTCTAAGCTTATTGGTTGGCATCACCCAAATTGGGGTGGGTCTTACCCTCATTTGTCTGGCCTGAATGTCAATCATCCACAGACACACTTAATCTGCTAGGCAGTTCTTACTCAAGTCGAGATGACATATCGCAATTAATGATTACATATACAAAAAAATTTTTAGAACATAAGAAAAAGAAAGAAAAAGAAAAAGACTCCAACTGGAAAGACAGGGAGAAACACGCTGAGGTATTCCAGCCCCTGAAACTATGCTCTCCCATTTCCCCTACTTTTTCCTGATCACAAAGTGCCTCTCACACCACAGATGTTTTTACACAAATGAGATTCCTCACATAAGCATTTCTCTGGGTAGAGGAATGTGTCTGGTCCTTTGGATGGTCAGGCAATGATGAATTTGATGGACTTGCCCTTAACTGAGAATATTTGAAAGTTAGAGGAGTCCCAGATTGGCTTCCTTGGCCTCCAAATGCTTAGAGCCAAATGCTTGGCTCTAAGGTGTGCACACCACACCCCAGAGGTCTCAAGGGATTAAGGGCAGCTCCTTCATCACCTGCCTGCACTTTCTTGTCCCTCATCCTCTCCCATTTCCTGGCCACCTCCACGTAAGCTGCTTGCACCATTTTGGGCTCATGGTCTGTGTGTGGAGAGACGAATATACCAGGAATGAGAAATAAGAGAGGAAGGTTCCAAGTTCCCACCAGGAAGCCACCAGCTTGGGAGAGAGCCCATAGTACCCTGCTGCTGGCAGTTGAACACTCATCTCTCTCCATCATTTCCTTGTCTGATAAGCTACCCTGAATTTTAAAGAATAACAACAGGACTTACTTAACCAAGGGCTGAGGATCACACCTCTGTTATGACTCATTAGCTTAAAGCAAGGCAAACACATGCAGAGAGTCAAGAGTGAAGACGGGGCTGAGCATCTAAGGAGGGTAAAGAGCTAACAGCCGCGATCTGTGCTTTTTCTTCAGCTGGGTACCTGCTTGCTGGGTCTGCTGGTGAATCTAAAGGCACTTAAGCAGGCACTTTGCTCAGGAGTGTGGCCAGCCAGATGTTGAGTGTGGGAACACATTTATCCAGGACCAAGGGAGCATGAGAGGCTCCAAACGACCTCATGGACAGTGGTGTCCCCACAGCTCCAGGTGACAAGAAGAAAGGTAGCTCTGCAGAGGAGAAGCTGTGTGGATAACAGCAAGACCCTTTTGAGGCAAGGGACTCAGGAGAAGCAGCAGCTCGGTACAGAGTTCAGGGGCAGCACCAAAGAGCAGGATGTCTGCTCAGCTCTGAGACCCGGCGCTGCACAGGGGCTCAGGGTGCACAGGGGCAGAGAGGGCAGAAATATTCACCACATATTTCCCAATAGAGACAGAACACTGGCCTCCTGTACTGACCATCTAACACATTAATATTATCCCTTAATTTTTGCAGACTGATCAAGCCCACAATCTCCCATTTATTTGGTGAAATTCATTTAAGTGAGAACTTAAATGAATGAGTCAAGTGGTATGATTTTAGGTCTCAAGGAGGATCAAACCCTCTAACACACCTCAGTGGGAACTTTGCTGAGCTGTAGCTGCTGCTCCCAGCAGTGCAAAGGCAGGCTGACACTAGACAGCTGCAGGGACCTAGGGAGCTCTGCCCTGACACCACCACCATTTCTGTACCTTTGCTAAGCTTAGCCTGCCCCCACCTTACCTGCCCTCTACTATTGCAGGAGCCCTGGGGAGCTTTGACCTGCCCCCATCATCATCAGAACCTTCCTGAGCTGCAGCTTTCCCCCCACTTCCCCTCCACACACATTGTTATGGAAGCCACGCTGAACCCTACACAGCATGAGCCTGGGTGAGTCTAGTCTGAGGGGGTAGGCTGGCCTGCAGTCTACCACTTATCATCACTGTTGAGTCTGGGTGAACATTGGGAGCTTTAAAAATGTCAGAAGAAGCAAAAGGCAATCCCAGACCACCAGCTCATCCATAGTGCAAATAAGTGAGAAATTATTGACAAAACAAATTGCAAAAACTCCATAAACACTTGGAAATTAAATAATAGCTTCCTAAACAATCAATAAGTCACAGATGAAATTAAAGAAGAAGCTAAACAACATTTACAGCATTACAACATTTACAATGTTGATGGAAATGCATATACAACTTACTGGAACCAGTGGGATGCAATGAAAGCTGTCTTAAGAGGGAAATGTATAACAGTAAAACAGAGGAACATCAGGAAAACAGAGTGAGCACAAATTAACAATCTTATGCTGCACCTCAAGCTACTGGAAAAAGAAGAACAAGTCAGTCCCAGCTGCGCAGTGAGATCCTGTACCAAAATACATAAAAAAGAATAAGTCAAACCCAAGGTCCAAATAAGGCAGGAAATTATAAAGATCAGAGCAGAAATTAATGCAATGGAGATAAAGAAAACAATAAAAAGAATTAATGAACCCAAGATTTAGTTCTTTGGAAGAATTAATAAAATTGATAAACCCCTAATCATCTTTATCAAAACAGGGAAGAAAAAGTTCAAATTCATGTAATAAGGAATAAAAAAGGCAAAATCACAACTGATCCCATAGAAATCCAGAAGGTCATCAATACCTTCTTCAAAAATCTTTATCCCACAGGATGGAGAACACAGAATAAATGGATAGATTCCTAAATACATATAAATTACCAAAACTGAGTCAAGAAGTTATAAAAATTTTAAATAACCCAATATCAGTGAATAAACTTTTAAATGTAATAAAAAACCTACCAACAAAGGAAGATCAAGGTCCTTGATGGAGTCACAGCTGAATTCTACGAGAAAGTTAGAGACAATCTAATGCTAACTCTTCTCAACCCCTACAATGAACTAGAAAAGGAAGCAATTCTCCCAAACTCATTCCTGGAGGCAAGTATTACCCTGATATCAAAACCAGGGAAAGACCCAGACACAAAACCAAAGTACTGGCCAATCTCCCTACTGAACATAGATGCGAAAATGTTCAATAGAATACTAGCAAACTGAATTTAGCAAATCATCAAGATTACACATCACAACCAAGTGAGATGCATTCTAGGAATGTAGCAATGGTTCAGTAATGCAAATCCATAATGTACTACCCTACATCAACAAAGCCAAGGACAAAAATCATACGATCGTCTCAATAGATGTAGAAAAAGGTTTTGACCAAGTCAAGCAGACCTCCATGATAATAATCCTAGTGAAAATCAAAATAGATGGTCTTTACCTCAACCTGATAAAGGCCATTTATGACAAATCAACAACAAGCACAATGCTAAATGGACAAAAACTGAAAGCCTTCACTTTAAAATCAGGAAAAAAGATAAGGATGTACACTATCACCACTCCTATTCAATATAGTTCTGGAAACATTAGCAAGACCAATTAGACAAGACAGAAAAATAAAAGCAAAACTAATTGGAAAGGAAGAAGTAAAATTGTCATTATTTGCAGATGACATGATGCTTCACATATAAGACCTCCCAAACTCCAAGAGACTTGTACATTTAATAAATTCAATAGTGTAGCTGGATACCAAGTCAACCCTCAAAAAAATCAATAGCATTTCTGTACACAAACAAGGAACACACTGAGAGAGAAATTAGGGAAACCACGCCTTTCACAGTAACATCCAACAAAAGGGAAAACTTAGGAATCAATCTAACAAAGGAAGTAAAAAGATCTACAAGTAAAAATCACAGTACTTTGAAAAAAGATCAAAGAGGATTTCAGAAAATGGAACACTGTGTATTGCTCCTGGATAAAAAGAATAATCACAGTGAAAATGGTCATACTTCCAAAATTGTTATACAGATTCAATGCAATCCTGATTGAAATACCATTGTACCTTACAATATTGTACCTTACAGATCTAGAGAAAACATTTCTAAAATTCATCTGGAGCCAGAAGAGATCTGGAATGGCAAAAGCAATCTTGGACAACAAAGGAAAGGCAGAAGGCATCACAATCCATTTCTCAGACAAAGGACTTCTACCTAGAATATATAAAGAAATTTTAAAAATCAGGTCCCCAAAATTTAAAGGCCCAACCCCCAAATGGGCACTTGAGATGAATATACACTTCACAGATGAAGAAATATGAATGGCAAATAATTGTTTTTCAAGGCAAATAAATTTTTGAATGTTCAACATCATTGGTCATTCAAGAAATGCAAATGAAAACAATAATAAGATTCCATGTCACCCCAGGAAGAAAGACTAATATTAAGAAGTCAACCAATAACAAATTCTGGAAGGGCTATGAGGAAGAAGGAACCTTTCTTCACTGTTAGTGGGAGTGCAGGCTGGTATATCCACTATGGGAATTTGTGTGGAGATTCCTCAAAAAGCTAGGATTGGAGGTTCCATTCAACTGAAAATATCATAGCACAGTGATATATGTGCGCCCATGTTTATAGCAGCACAACTTGGCATAGCTATATCTTAGAAACAACCTGAATGTCCATCTATCGAAGAATGGATAAAAAAGATGTGGTATTTTTACACAATGGAGTATGATTCGGCTATAAAAGATAAACTTGAGGTTTTTGTAAATGGATGCAACTAAAGACTATACTCACAAGTGAAATAAATCAGACCCACAGGTGCAAATGCCATCTTGTCTCATTAGTGTAAGAGCCTGAAAGAGCAAATAAAATCTCAAATGCACAATAGATCCTGTGAAAGGGAAAGAATTTGTTCAAGGGGAAGGAAAAACTGGGATGAGGAAAAGGACAAAAGAAGGAAAGAATGAAGGGAAAAAGCTATATTTATGTATATACACAGGATGACTTGGATAATTGTACTGCTGATTTCTGCTGGTCTACTGAAAGGAGAAGTTAATGTTTAAATTTTTTCTTTTCCTTTTAAATTTCTTATAGTACTTTCTTTCTTTTTTACCAATTTTGATGCTTAAGTCTGGTAATCTAAATAACTAATTTGAAGACATTGTGCAATGCAACAACCATTGTCAAATTCTTATTTTTTATAGTAAAACTCAATATTCTTTCTTTCTTTCTTTTTTTTTTTTTTAACTGTTTTGTATTTTTTTAAAAAGCCCTCTAACAGAATTTGAAATTCTCTTGGGGCTAAAAAAAAGTTCTCTGGGCAGCCTAAATTTATTTAGCTGTCAAAACAAGGGAGGGGAATGCTGAATAAAGGCAGGAACTGCCCAAGGACATCTCCAAGCAAGATACTACGTTAATTGAGGAGAGCTGCGCTATCTCCAGGAAGGTCCCCTCCTAGGAGTGAGATGAGTGCAGCTCCGGTCTCAAGTTAATTGAGCTCAGAGCCAGGTGTCGTTAGCTGTGGCTTCTTTGTCTTCTCTTTTGTGGCTTCACCAGTCACTACAGGCCTCTTCTTGAACCAGTGACTCACAGAGGTTCACTTACACAGAGTCCACCGCCCATCTGCAGACCAGGGCCTTGGACAGACTCACAAAGAAGCGTGGAAGGACAACCTCTACGTAGTGGTCTCCATCAGACACCGTGTGTTTAAGACTGGAGAATTCGAACCACCAGCTGGGAAAACAGTGCACACATGTTGAAGTAGTACTAAAAGCAGGAGAGCATCCTAGTCCACAGCACTGTAAGACTGAGCGAAGGAAGCAAAGCTTTGGGAAGAAGATGCTCTCGTAACCCCAGCACCCTGCCTCAGTTTCCTCCACTACAGGCTCCTGGTCACGTGACAACACAACACAAAGTGGGAGCAGTTGTCATTACTAACTGGGAACGCAGCAGGCCCTCCCAAGAAAGTGACAACCTCCAGCGCCACCAAGAAACAATCCGTGCTGATGACTGCTTAAAACAAAAATCACTGACAAGTCAGATGACAGGTGGTAATTAAGAATTAATCGTAATGCGTAAAGATTATATTCTCTTAAGTTGCACTAGTTGCATTGCCTTAGTGACCTTCTCAGCCCTGAGACACAGCACCCAACACCTACAACCTCAAGAAGGAAGGGTCATTTTGGCTCAGGTTTCAGTCTAGGATCAGTGGGCTCCAAAGAAGAAAGAGCATAGCAGAGGAGCCTGGGGTGGAGAGCTGTTCATGCCATGACGGACATGGGGATGGGGGAGGGACAGGGGGAAAGGAAGGGGGAAAGGAGGGAAAGGGATGGGGAGAGATGGGGAAGGGGAAGGGAAAGAGAGGGGAAGGGGAGGGGCCAGGGAAGGGTTGGGGAGGGGAAAAGGTTAGGGGAAGGGGGAGGGAGAGAACAGAGAAGCTGGGATGTAGTGGGGGAAGATACGGCCCTCCAGGTGTTGCCCCAGGTGGCCAAGGCCTACCTCCTAGCAGCGAGTCATCTGTAAATTCATCCGTGGACTAGTCCACCATGTACAGCACCCTAGTGAGCCAATCACCTTCTAGAAGCCCCATAAGTGCATGAGGCTCACAGACATAATGCATAGTATTCATACAACTCAGTATGGAAAACTCACACAATCCTTGAAGAAAAGAGACAGTGGGCATTAAAAACTATTTGCAAGAAAAGAAAGGAATACCAATGGCTTGCAAAGACATTCCAAGAGGTTCTGTGTCACTCACAGTTCAAGGGAAGCAAACTCTGAATGCAGCACTGAACCATGCCTTTCTGTTGTGGGGCTTGGCAGATATCCCATGATTCCAAGCAATGAGGAGGAGAAAGATGCCAACAGAGTCAACTGGGAGCCCCAGCAGGGCCATTTGTCAGCGATATCAAAATGTTTAGTGCACAGCTGCCTGCGGCACCAATTCCCCGTGCTGCGGCTGGCGTGCCTTGCCAGGTGGTTCACAGAAAATCTTTATTTCTAGGAGGGGACAGGCTGCCGGGCTATTTTTATTCCTAATTATTCCCACCTTGTCATCCCTGGGAGCTATGGCTTTGTGAGGCACACAGAGAGCATCAAGGTGGGGTTGGTCTTTGTCCCTGTCCCATAAAGTTCTTCCTCTTTCCCAGGTATTTGGTTAGAAGGAGCAACAGTGAAAGGGTGTCAGAGGACCTCCAATATGTCCAGTAAGTGACAGGTGTTCTTTCTGGCTCTCGGAATGGGTTTTAATGTCTTTTTGGGCACAGCCTGTTCCCTGAGATACTGGGAATACTATGACGCTGACTCATCCTTCCTATCCCAGAACAGTGCGTAATAGTTTTTCTCACCTCACCCAGGGTGTGAGCGGCTCAGTAGATACCGATTGCAGATTGACCGATCATATCTTGTCTTCTGTTCCATACGGGGCAGGGAAGTGTCTGCCAGGGGTCTGCATCCACCAGGGGTTTTCAGATGAGGGAAACACTAATCAGAGCACCCAGAGTTGCAGACTGGGACTCACTAAGGAACCTCCCAGCCTCAGCATAGGAGACCTCCACCATGATGGCCTCAGTCCGATGCCTGCCGGTGTCCACTCCTGTAAGATCTGTGTGTGGCCAGGTGACATGTCACACAGTCTCAGGAGGGGCCACCAGAAGAGCCACCATCTCCTGAGCAGGAAGGAAAGTGTGGACATGGTAAGCAGCCAATATCAAGGTGGCTGTCAGGAGCCAAATCCCAGGGACCTCTTGGCTCTGCTTCTCGCTGAGGCTAGGCCCGTGGTGGTCACCATGCTTGCTCACCCCCAAGTACAGGGCCTGCTTTGACTCCCCAGGGTTCCTGATCATGCCTCTGGATCAGAAAATGGAGTAGAAACTCAGAAAACCTGTGGAGGAAGTCAACGTCCCCACAGGTCTCCCCGGGGCCGTGACTCACCCATGAACCTGTGAGCCACTGCACTTCTTTGGCATTCAAGGATATTAGGTTGCTGGGTAATGGGATGAAAGCGTTCTTGTGGCTTCTTTATCAGACGCTTGCATAACACCCTCACTCCTCCCTCTGTGCCTTGGTCCATCTGTCATTTCCCTGCACTCCTCCTATGTTCCTGGCCAAGGGGACTCCTCCCCTCTGACTGCACATTCCTTCCCCGTGCAGGTACCTGCTGAGCTGCCTCAGAGGGCAAGGAGTCTCAGCGCTCTCACTCCTCACCAAAGCCTGGGCTTCCCCCTCCTCCTGCATCCTAGAAATTTCCTCCCATCCCACTGTCATCTCTCCACAACTCCTATAATCGAATGCACAGAACACCGAGATACATACAAGCACACAGGTGTGCACACACCAGCGCCACCTTTCTCAGTGATGCACACACACACAGAGACATGTGCATAGAGCTGAGCCCCACCAGGCCTGCCAGGTCCCCCTC
This sequence comes from Tympanoctomys barrerae, assembly GCA_002564285.1. NCBI lineage: Eukaryota > Metazoa > Chordata > Mammalia > Rodentia > Octodontidae > Tympanoctomys > Tympanoctomys barrerae. Next base: position 8,241 of record NDGN011491819.1, on the reverse strand, counting down.
TACCTGCAGCATGGAGCTGCCTCACACAGAGGCTGTGCATTGCCTAGGGCTCCTCTTCCCTGCCCTAAGCAGCCCTAGTTCTCCTTGTTTCTGCCTGAGTTTAGACCCAAAGGCCTAAGCTCTTTCTGCACAACAGCAAAATGCAGAGGCTGCAAGACAGCGACACTGAAAGCCTGCTCAGGCAGGGGCTGCAGGTGAACCAGCAAGCCAGGCTCAAGTGTCTTCCAACCTGGAGTGGCCACAGAGGGGAAATGTGGCCTGCTCACCTGAACAGAGCAGGTGGGGAGAGTGCCCTGCAGGAGAAGAGGTGCCCCATCCCTAATCTGGCCTTGGCTCCTCACAGGCGAGGCTAGGCAGGGTCCTAGCAGTGACCCCCGTGCACCTGGCAGGTGGATGCACTGTTCACCTGCAGACTTGTTTGCCTGTCCTTAAATCTGTCCGCAGTTGAGCAAGAAGAGTTAAGCCAGCCCAAGCCCATCCTTCATGCTGGGTGCAGCGTGGGAGCTGCTTTGGCAGGAAGAGCCTTCACGGGCGTGGCCTGCTGCTCCTCACCCAGATTCCGAGTTCTGGGGGGCCCTGGGTGCAGATAAAGGTCAAGCTGTCCCCCCGTGGCTCTCTAGGGAAGAAATAGCTCGTCGCTTCTCCCCTCTCCAAGCACCTCATTTCCTGGTTTTCTCGGAGACCTTTGTGTTGCCGTGGGTTGTATGATTTACCATTTGCCTCTTTCCCTCAAAACCTCCAGCGTCCTCTGTTTTCAGCAAAGCGTCCCTGGAGCGCGTGCCAGGAAACCCTGCTCTGAGCGCAGCAGCCTCCGGTGGCTCAGAGGAACCTGATCAAGTCTCTTCTTCCCTTTCCAGGGCTGTGAACTTCCTATGAGAAAGGAGAAGATCGGGCTTCCTTCCTCCTCATCAGTGGGGTTATCCAGTGTCTCAGATCTTCATAAGGTGATGACTGGGGTGGAGATGTCCTGCAAAGATGCTGACTTTGTCACCTAAGAGATCCCTTCCCACCCCGCTCCACTCGCCACCTCCACCCCACCCCCACCCCATTCCCTGGGGACATACTGTCCCTAAGCTTATGCTCTCTGTGCAAGTGCTCCCTTTCTGTGCTCTCTGTGTGCACCCACTTCAGGCTGTGCTTTGCTGAACTAGGACTTCATAAGAAGTCTCATGGAGAAGAGCCTGGAGCTCTCCGTCTAATCTTCCAGCTTGGCAAGTGCCCCAGTTTCTGGCCGGTGATCTGGGGTGACCCAGGGAGGAAGGGGTTGGGAATCGCCAGCCTGAGCCTCATGACTTGGAGCTTGGATGTGACCCACGCCCACTGAACCTGTGCTCCTGAAGGGAGATCTGCAGGGCAACACTTCCGGTGCATCAGAAAGAACCATGACCCAGAAGGCCCTGCACATGGTGGGCACCTGTCCTGCTCCATTTACCATCACTGCAGCAAAATACTCGAGGCTGGGAAGCCATATCATAAAGAGATCTGCTGAGCAGGTGTTCTGAGGGTTTGAGTACAGGACCGTGTTGTCTTGGCTGTGTTAGGGACCTCGTGACAGGTGGTATCGCAGCAGCCTGTGTGCATGTGGGAAGGAGAGTCGATCTCCCAGGGAGAGCACAGAGAGCAAAGCCCAGTCAGTTCATTGTACAACCACCCAGGTCCCCCAACAACCACTCTAGTCAATTCTGAGGGTGGCAGCTCCAGGGACCTGGAGTCCTCCTACCAGGCCCCACTCCTTCCAGGTTCCCCAGGTGCCAGCAAGGCCACAAGGGCAGCAGCTAGGAGCAGCACTGCATGACTCTGCATGCGCAGCCCACTTGCGTGAAGAGCAGCTGCTGGGATCTTTTCCTACCACCCTGAAGTGACTTGTTTTCCTTGGTCTGATGAAATAGACTCAGTGTCCCCCTGGTTGGTGGAGAGGAAAGGATTCTGGAAGTGTGAGGGTGTGACTTCCCTAGGGCTGCCTCACTCCAGCAGCCGCAGCAGGGCCAGAGCACGTGACCTTTCCCAGCCCTCTCTTACTACCCTGGGGAGGTCCAGGAGGCTGTCACCCATCTCACTGATTTTCTTCTGGTTCTGTTTGTCTCTCTCTCACCTCCAATTCACTAGTGACTCGTTTCCTTGCTCCATTTTCAGCTTCAGGATGAGGTCTTCCCACTCTGCCAGGTCACAAAGGCTCCCCCACTGCTGCAGAGCTGAGGCCTTCCGGGTCTGGTCTTTGGATTAAGCCTTCTTCCTTGGACTTGCTTCCTGGAAGAAATCTCACTCTTCATAGAATTCTTCTCTTTGGTCCATCCGGGCTTCCTCTGCTTCCTGCCAAATCTTATAGGCCGTGTAGACACAGTGGCCACATTCCTGGCTTATCACAGAGCAGCTGGGGCCGGGAGCATGAGTCTGAGTCTGTGCCCTCCCAGGTGCCGCTCTCCCCACCTGCAAGGGAGCACTAATGCCAAGTGGGACTCTCACCCTGAGTGGAATCCCTGTCCCTCAGGCAGGGTGCTCGCCAGAGCCTGGCTCTGGCCCACTGATCTTTGGCACCCAGGCGGAGCCCACATGTGTACAGTGCATCCTTTCTATTTCAGCCACCCCAGGGCCCTCATCCAGCCACCCGTGCCTATGCCCTCTAGCTTCAGGGCAGATAGCTGCTTTGGCTGGGCGATGCTGTCTCAGATGGCCCTGGATGGATGCACAGGTGCTACATGTATGTTTGGATGTCCCCAGAGTTTCTTGTGCTCATAGTGGGGCTTGTGTGGTGCAACTGGATCATGGGGCTGGAGGGGGGGGAAGGGGAGGGCTGAGTGTGCTGTCAGGAAGTAGAGTCTGGCCAGGGGAGTGGCCACTGGGCCCTGCCCTGGAAGTGTGCATCTCCTTCCCAGCTCCTCCCTCCTCTCTCTGCTTCCTGGCCACCATCATGTGAACTGCTAGCCTCCACCAGACCCACACACCATGATGCTTCTGCCCTGCAGCCAGCCAAGTTCAGACTAAAACCTCTTGAACTGTGGTCCAAATAGACATGTGTTGGCATCAGGTATTAGGTCCCAGCAACCAGAAAGTGACCCAGACACTAGGACACCGAGCCAGGCCTCCAGTCTACACCCCAGGCCTCATCTCTGTTCTAAGTGATGCCATACCTGCACGGCTTGGATTTGAACCCTCTCCAGCCCTGAGGGTTTGGCTTTTCTTCCCATGGTCCTGACCATGCTGTGCTCTGCAGTAAGATGCAGCAGGCTGGTGGTGGCTCTGATTCCTCCTTCCCACCTTCCTGCAGGCTAACACACCCAGCCCTCTCTCCTCTAACTATGCTGCCCATGCCTGGGCCTAATGTCAATCTTCAAAGGAGACTGGTGGGCAGAGTGTAGTTGTAAGTGCTGCTATCCCCATTCAGCCCAGGCTTGGGGTCATCGTGAGTTCTGCAGGAGCCAGGAGAAAGTGTCTCCCACACCGTCATCCTTTCCTGCACCCCATGATGGGGTCCTAGGTTAGTCTGAGCTCAACCAGAGCTGAAGTCCCTCCTGACCCACTCAGCTCCAGCCTTGGTGGACTAAAAGTCATGAACATGAACATGAGTGTGTCTTGTCAGAGCTGGCTGAGATTGGGGGTTGTTTGTTATGTAGAAAACTAACCAATATGTGAGAACTCCAGGGCACCCCAGGGTAGATTATGGTGATCCTGTTCAGGGGAATGGTGAACAGGTTCGCCCTGACCACTACCGATTTGGAAACACTGACTGCTTCCAGGCTTTGTGAAGGAGAAATGGATGATAGCCCCTCTTTCCTCCATGGGGAAATTGACTTATTTTACACAGCTAGAAAGAGGGATGAAAAGTCCCCTTGTTGTGTCCCATGCTCTGTAATGGTCATTCTCCTGGATGGTGATGCAGTAGACTGAGCAGCAGCCTGTGTGGCTTTGAAAGATGTGGCCCTTTGGTCACCTACAGCATGGTAGTTTAGGGTAGGCTGTCCCCAAACCTGCCTGCACATCAGCACTTCCTAGACAGCACTTGGTCTACCTTCATTGTGGTAAAATTCACAAAACATGAAATCTTCCATCTCAGTCTTTCTGAGGTGCACATTCTGGGAAACTAAGCACATGCTCACTCTGGAGTAGCCCACGTCCAGAACTCTCCATCTTTTAAGATTGAAACTCTGTGCCTGTTGAACAACACCTCCCATCCCCCTTCCTCCTGGCCCTCATACCACACTGTTTCTGTCTATGATGCGCTTACTCTGGATGCCTTGTAGAAGTGAGGTCAGGTGGCATTGGTCCTTTTGTGACTTCTGTCACTTAACACAGTGTCATCACGGTTCATCCAGGGTTTAGCCTGTGTCAGAATTTCCTTCTTCTTAAGACCAGATAATATTGTGCGCTACGCGGAGACCACAACGTGCTCGGCCAGTGAGGGACAATGGACTGTGTCCACTTTCGGGCTGCTGGGATCAACGCTGCTGTGAACGCAGTGTGTCCACGTCCCAACCCCAGCCCTTTAGGATTTGTAACCAGAAGTGGCTTTGCTACTCTTCCTAGTAATTCTATTTTTAGTGCTTTAGAGGGGCCATAATGTTAATTCCAAGGAGGGGGCATCATTTTGCCCTTCCATGGACAATGGACAAGGTTCTGATCTCCACTTTTCCCCAGAACTTGCTGCTTCCTGGGTTTTGTTTCACTGTGTATGACAGCCGCTGTGTCCTGTGTGCTGGTATCTCGCTGAGGCTGTGATTTGCATTTTCTGATGAACAGTGGTGTTTGTCACCCTGTAGTGTGCTGACTGGCACTGTATACCGTCTACAGAGACTTGTACATTTGAGTTTGTGGCTCAGTTTTTAATGGAGTAGCTGTCTTTTTGTTGTTCTTTGCATATTCTGGATAACACTATTGCCAACTAGATGATTTGCAAATATTTTTATCTGCAGATGTTGTTGCAGATGTTGTTGCCTATGCTTCGGGTGTGATACCTAAGAAGTCATAAGATCAAGTAGCTTTGTCCCTATTTTCTTATCAGGGTTTTGAAGTTTCCGTTCTTATGTTTAGATGAATTTTGGGTTGACTATTTAAACATTGTATGGTGAGGCTCCAAATTCCTTCTTTTGCATGCAGGAAACCTGTGTCTGTTGAGAAGCCAAGAGTCTTTAAAGCCCGCAGCTCCTCAGCCCTGTCTTAAGTGTCTGGTCCATACCTGGGTGGTGGCTGTCACTCTTCAATTTCATCACTGCTGCTGCAGACAGCTCCTCCTATTCCAAGCATCAGGAACCCTCTGCCTGGTATCGAGGAGTTCACACCCAGGACATCACCAGCCAGTTGTGGGCAGATTCAGCTGTCAGCTTCCAGCTTCCAGCTCCATGCCAACTCCTCCTCACTTCCCAGAATCCCTCAGGGCTCAGTGTGGGAGCCTGCTCAGTATATGCCCTTCACTGATTATTGCTGTCTCTAACCCATGCCCCTCTCCCAGCTGGGATCGCCTCCTGAGAAGCTATTTGCATTCATATCTGTATCCTCTCTGGACCTGCTTCTGGGGTCCCTGCCAGTGACAAGTGGGCCAGAATCTGACATAGGTCTACCTAGACAGCATTTGGTCTACCTTCATTGTGCTGAGTCATTGCCCAGGTGTACAGAATTTGGCACAGGGTTAGGAGGTATCACTATTCCACCCCAGGGCTGGGGTACAGCTTGGCAGTAGGATTGTAGGGATCTTTCTTAGTGTGTGTGAGGCCCAGGGTTTGATTCCCAGGACTAGAGAAGGAGAGAAGGAAATGGGGGAGTCTGGTTTCAAGTAAACATGATTTTTTTTTTAACGACACATTAATGTAGATGTTATCACAGTCTTAGGCCAAGTGGGCCTGACTCTGGAGAGTCCCAGACAAACCAGTTTTGGCTACTCCTCTCAAAAGCCTAACAAGGGAATAACAGTGAAAGGCAGGAAAGAAATCCACTCAATGCAACTGTATTGGGAAGAGAAAGGGGTTCGGTGTCCCCAGCCTTGTCCTAGGGTTTTCAGACCTCAGGTCAAAGGTTATGGGAGCAGGGAGCTCGAAGCAGGCAGAGTCAAGCAGTGCCACTGATCAGCACTCCTGCTCCAGCTGGTTTCTTATAGCAGCACTGGGTAGGGTGGGCCTTGTCAGTGCCTGAGGAAAGCATTCCAACCCATCCCAAGATCTTTACTCATCAGACCCATTGTTCCTAGACTCCCAGGTGATCAAAGGATGGAGAGACAGTGTCAAGGAGGCAGACACAGAGGGAGGTGGAGGGGCCAGACAGTTCTCGCCCTCAGGCTCCTTCGGGACTTCCATCTGCTGGACCGATGGGAGGTCTGTTCTTGTTAGTGAGAGCAGCCTCTGCATCCCTGTTCCACAGGAAAGCAACCTCCTCTGAAAGGCCTAGATCAAAGCCCTGACTCACTGTGAGCACCTTCTGGATGGGAGCCACAGTAGGGTGCGCAGCCTACGATGCTCTTCTCTCACTCCCAAAATGTGAGACACGTGGTTACAGAGCCCCTGCCTGGGTACAATTCTACCTCAGAGAGGGTGGCTTGCTGTGCACCAAGGCTGTTTCTGAAGGACTTTGGCACTGTAAGCCAGATGGTTGACGGAGAACACTAGGCAGCAGCTCCGAGCAGGCTTTAATTTAACCAACTGGCTTCCATGTTTATGTGTGAGTCTGTCCAAGGCCTAGTGCCCTTGTCTGGAGATGGAGTTCACTGGAGTTCACTCACAGTGAACTTCTGTGTGTCTCGGGTCCTGACTAAGGCCTGTAATGGCAGGTGAAGCTGGGAAACCTCAAAGGACAAGACAAGGCTGCCGCTAAGGACACTTGACTCCAACCTCAATCAACTAGATAAAGACTGTAGCCTCAGGTGTCTTACTCCTCGGTGGAGACCTTGCTGGAGATGATACTGTTCTCCTAAATTAATGTCCTACCTGGAGAAATCCTTGAGCGGTTCTGCCTTTCTTCAACATTCCTCTCCCTTGTTTTGACAAGCCAATCAACATGGGCTGCCCAAAGTAGATCTTTGTCTTAGCCCCCAGAGAATCTCAAATTCTGTTAGAGGGTTTTGATCCTCCTGGAGCCCTAAAATCATACTGCTTGACTCATTTATGTAAGCCTTAGCCATCCACTCATTTGAGAGATTACAGGCCTGATCAGTCCATGATAACTAAGGGATTATATTAATTTGTTAATAGCTGTATCCACATCCACAACTGAACTTGGTCCCTATGGTATTTGTGTTATAAAATGTGCGTTCTGCTCTTTGCTCTGTGGATTGCTTCACACTTCAGAAACCAATGCCGCGACCTATTTTCCTCAGCTCTGCACCTCCGGCTGCTCTGTGGTATACACATTTTTAAGGCTTTCATGACTTCAAGAAATTCATCTAAATTTGTTTTTAAAATGTGGTAGTTGGGCTGGTGAGATGGCTCAGTGGTCTAAAGCACCTACTTAGAACAAGCTTAGCAAAG
>NDGN011491806.1:6360-17027 GCA_002564285.1 Tympanoctomys barrerae | reverse complement strand
TAGCCAAAATAAAGCCAAAAAAATTATATGATCCTTTCACCATGGGCAGGGGTCATAGTTGGATTTTATCATAAGTGGTTGGAAGTTGTAATTAAATTTCCATCTGAGTTTATGATCTACTTTGAAGAAAAGTAATTTGAAAGGTTAGAACCCTCTCCCTCTCTGATGGAGGCGTTTCTTGATGTTTCCTGCAGAGAATTAATTATCATGTTGGCATGACCCCTGTACACAGTTTCTCTCCCTATTCATGAATAAAAATTTTCAACTTTTGGGCTCAGAAGATTTTGAAGCAGCTGAAATGCAAGTAATAGATGGTGCTTATGCATTATATTAACTAGGGAATAAATGCATGTACAATCTTTTCAACTGTCAAGACATTTTCATCTTTGAAATAAAACCACGTGGTTCAACTCCGTGAGGGCAGGGCATCTGTCCATGGCTGCTCTCTGAGTAGAACTAAATCATCCACTGAAGAATGAAGAAAAGCATAAGTTGCAGTCTGTAGACATTTCAGTTTTACTCTATTTTTAGTTGCTGTGATTTTAACTTCTTCAGGCCTTGATGTTTCCATCTTTAAAACAGGGCCTTGATTCTATCCATGCCATAGGTTGATTTTCAATACTAAATTAAATAAATCACTTGAGGCACTTCATTCAATGCTTAGCACATCATAAGCCACTTAAAATTTTAGCCACTATCATATTTCTGTCATCTGATATTTTTTTCATCTGAAAAAAGTTTTCTTTCTTTCTTTTATTTTTTTTTAAAGAAATAAAAATCACTATTAACTCCTCCCATCAAGCTTCTGTTAATAATCTATATGGACAGGTCCATGTTTTAGAGCCAGAGATCCAAATTACCCAGAGCCATCTTGTCCAAAAGGGAGGATAAAGTCAGTGGGTTGAATTCTTTTCCCCCAAATTTCAGCTTGTAGCCTAGAGGATCTTGGATCTGAAGTACTTCAGCAGAAACCTAACTTTGGCTGCTTTTCTTTCTTTCTTTTGAAAATACTTTCATTCAGTGATGAAAGAGTGTCAAAATAATGTATTCTGACATGGATTTTTGTGCTGCTGAAGTTATAAATGTACAGGAAGTAAAATGTGTGAAGCTATTCATAGGTTGAATTTAATATTTACTACCACTTACATAAATAAGTCCTACAAATTTGCAACTAACTCACACATTTTATGAGATGAACATAATAGAATGTTCAAAATGCATTTAATCTGAAATATATATGTAATATATATGTACATGTATAAGTACAGTCAGCAATGTTTAAGAATAATTTGTTTCAGATCATGAATACAGCAACGAAGTTATGAGTGATTATTTCTTTATGGTTAGTGATTCCAGTTTCTCTTCCATTTTAATTTAAAGTTTTTATCTTTCCATGTTTCTTTTGTGTGCTGGTAGGATGTCCTTATATTAGCTTTTCTTTCAATAAAATATTGTTGTCCTCCAATGATTAAAAGACACTTTCAGCTATCCACCTTACTTAACATAATTCATTTTTCCCTGGGGTCTGAATTCCTACTTATAGAAAGAGCTAAAGAGTTTAGTCTGGGAGTGTGCATGTCATGCATACACCTACTTCCCTACTGAAAGCTAGGTGGAGGCTTAAAGTGGACCAATCGATCATCCTAGAAATTTAGACCTGGCAATGAGACAGTCTCTAAGAGGTGGGTAAATGAAGGCACATTAGTGTATTACAAAGATTTAAACTCAGAGGAAATGGGACAATTATGGGGACAAAGCAACATAAAAGGTTATTTAGTGCAGAAGGAGAAAAATAAAGCGGAAATGAAAGCCAGAGCAAATGCCTGGCTGCATTCTGGATATATTTCTAATACCTGGTTCCAGTCTTCCTTAGATAACCAGCTGACTTTCTGCCCTAACTCTCGTATATTGATATACTTACTCAGTAACTCATTTACTATCTATTTTTGAATGCCTACTAAATTCTAGACATTGAGCTAAGCATTTTGTACATGATTTCACTGAATTTATTTAGAAGTCTCAAGGAACCAACCAACTGAATGCCAAAAGAATGGTAAAATTCTAATACATCCTGACAATGTCCCAGGAAACTTGGAGAATTAATTCTGGCTATCACTGCAAGTTTTCAGATAAAATCCCACTTGTATTATGACTACTCCTGGCTAGGTGAGCTGAAAGACAAGGTCTTATTTGTGAAATATAGTACTGCATCTTCCAAGATTTTACTGGCAAACAAAAGATCACCTCTGGTCATCATTATGACCCATGTAAGCCTTTGTGTATACACTGGAGTATTCTGATTTGAAAAACAAAATTCACAGGGTAGCACAAATAGAATTTTACCATACACTTGTGAAATATCCATGACTAGGTACAAAACTAATGTCACAGAATGCCTCCCAGCTTATTTCTCAAACATGGATGTCTAAATACCATAATGACATAAATCCATAAATATCTCTCAGGGGAAAACATTTTGATCATCCTAAAGGCAATAGGGAAGAAAGTACATGTTTTTCTATGAATAGTCAATGTTATCAGAGAAAGGAGGTTTACATTTAGGTAAGATGTATAAATCATTTATCAGTGAATTGAAAGCTGGTTTGATAAAGAAATTAAACTTGTTTCAGGTAATCAAATTAAGTACAAGCTCAGGTTTCTTTTTAAGAACACTTTTAAAATATTTTATTTATTTATTATTTGTTTGATACAGAGTCTTTCTACACAGCTCAGACTCATAGTGATCCTTTTGTCTCAGGTTCCCCAGTCCTAGGATTACAGGAGTGGGCCACTACACTGGGTTTTGGTGGCCTGCATCGTGCACCCATGCTTGGCACGGCACACAGTACCAGGGATCGAACCCAGGTCATTGAGCTTGCCAGGTAGGTGATTAGACCACTGAGCTATCTCCCTAGCCCCAAGTTCAGGTTGTAAGAAAGAAGTCAAAAATAGTCATCTTTACTCTCCTATTCTATTCTTATCACTCATTTACCTTTTAATATTCTATATATTTGCTGATTGTCGTCGCTTTTCTGTTTGAACTGCTAAGATATTACCCTCTCAAAGGTTTTGTCATTGCTGTTGCGTTCTGTAGTCTGCTTCCATCTCAGAATGAAATGTGAATTCTCTCCTATATCATTAACAGCGTACGGAACTTTGCTAGTCAGTTTTCCAGCGCTATGACAAAAACCTTGAGGTTATTTTATATAGAAGGAGGAAATGCTTACTTTGGCTCACAGGTTCAGTGGTTGCAGTCCACGTTTGTCTGCAAGTACAGTGCATCATGACAAGAGTATCCAGCGGAAGAGTCTGCTCCCCTCCCAGTGTTTACCTCAAGAAGCAAAGAAAGAGGAAGGGGCCATGGTACCAGTGTCCCACTGAAGACCCTGTGTCCAGGGCCCTAACTGCCTTCCACAGTCTCTGCCTCTTAAAGATTCTACCACCCCCACCAGAAGCCCCCCCATTCTGATGTCAAACTCTCAGGACATGGGCCTGTGGGGGGACACCCTATATCCAAACCCCTGCAGGATCAGCATTCCTTTCCAGTCCCACCTTTTACCTCTACTTTCTTTTTGCTTCTAAACAGTTTCCAAAATAGCTCCTTGGAGAAAAGCAGCTGTGTTTATTTCCTAGAGTTGGCATAAAAAAGCACAGTCTTGATTATTTAAACAACAGAAATTAATTTCCCCACAGATCCGGATGCTAGAAATCCTAGATGAAGATGTTCCTGAAATTAGTTTCTTCCGAGGTTCTTTTGCTTGACTGATGGATTTATGTCTATCTTTCCCTAATATTTTCATGCTGTCTTCTCACTGTACATGTCTTTGTTCTAATTAATTTTTATAAAGACCTAGTTGTATTGGATTAGGCCTTACAGCTGTCACCTCATTTATATTGACTGCATCTTAAAAGACTTGATTCTAAATACTCTTGCATCACAAAGTACCACAGAATTAGGATATCAGCATTAGAAATTTATAGTGGATGCAATTCAGCCCAGTCCAGTAGCTCTCTTTGTACATTGATGAATATACCCTATCAAGGTTTTTTTTTTAAATGTGTTTAATACAGGGTCCACAGGGTCTCACTACACAGATCGGACCCATAGTGATCCTCCTGTTCTCAGCCACCCAAGCGCTAGGATTACAGGCACACCACCGTGCCCACATCTCAGTCGCTGCCTCAGTGTGCCATGGAGGCAGGGCCAGCATGGCACACTGGAGACCAAACCCCAGTCCCTGTGTCTTCCTAAGCAGGTGCTTTAGTCTGCTGAGCTATCTGGCCAGCCCCCACTCTATCAAGTTTGGACATACTCTGCTAGAGTTATAAGGCACTAAGGAAGAAGCGATAAAAGAAGTGCTTGTTCAGTGACTCTTAGAAGTTTTAGGTGTAGTGGAATCTTGTGCTCTTAGCTGTACAGATGTGAATGGAGGGTACATGATTGTTTTCTCCTTAAAGGTCATCTTCATGATATCAAAATGGAATGGTTGCAGAACAGAGGAGGGCTTTGTCTTGGTTACTTTTCTCTCATTGCTAGGACAAAATATCTGACATCCAAAATTAAGAAGGAAAGATTCATTTAGCTCAGTCTGTGGAGGCTTCAGTCCATACTGGTCTCGCTCCTGGGCAGTGCAGCATGTGACAGAAGACAGCAGTTTATGGCTGATGAAGACAACAAAATGGACAAAAGCAAAAAGGGAATTGTGGAAGAGAGCAAACCTCTTCCTTCCCTTATACTATATTTACAGGCTGCCCACCCCAGGGTAGGTGTAGCACTCACACCCAGCATCGGATCATGAATCACTTATACACTCGAGAATCCTTTCCCTTGAGTGTATGAGGCTTTGGGGGGACATCTAGGCACAAACCATATCTGACTGTGACCACTAGATAAGATGAGCAGACTTCCAGGGTAGCCTCACGTCTTTCCCAGAAGTCAGGACCACTTGACAGAGGATCCAGCAGGAAACTGCCTCACGTCCGAATTAGAAAGTGATTCTTGTGAAAAATGTCTGGGTAAGCAATCTTTTCATTTCCATTCATCTTAAACTGTCTAACAAGGCGGCGGCATAAATAGCAGGAAACATGAAAAATTGGGAAAATATTCTTAAAGGGTTCAGAAACAAACTTTTTAAAAGTTGGCTTTTGAAAGTGTTTTTGAATAAATAAGCAAATGCCATGCTGTCTGGCTCAAACAAAGATCTACCAGATTTACAGAGGCAGTGCAACAAAAATAAAAGATGGAGTATTTACTGTTGTGAAAGATTTAATGAAGCCACCCCAAGTACACCAATAAAGGCTCATGTCTGAGTGAACACTCCTCATGTAGGAGCACAACAGGCTAAAATAATTAAAGACAAATAAAGACAATAATTTTTTAAAGCAAAACAACAGCCCAATAATGGATTCTCTCAGCTTGCTGTCTGGATTCTTCCCATACAAAGGGAGGAAAAATTATACTTTCTTATTGCTGACGTTGGAATCTAGATTAGTTTCTACTGTTCATGGTGAAATTTCAAAAGTTCACTAGGATTGATGTTTTCTCTGAGAAGACTGAGTAATAGCAATGAACGTCCAGAGAACTTTCTCATATTTTTAGAATGGCTGATTCATACGTGTGAAGGCTAGCAATCCAAAATTGACTTTCAGATCTCTGTGTATGTCTCTGGGTTATGAATCTACTATGGAGTTTCCAAACTTTTATGTGTTTTTCCCTCATTCCTAGCTCAAGCCATGTTTAGACTAGGGGATATTTGAGAGACAATATCCCACAGAGTTAGAAAGGTTAGAGTCCTTCCTGTGTATTCTACATTTCTCTTGCCAACTGAGAGTTTGCTTATGACATGAGCTTCATGGGGCAGTTGTGTGAGAGCTTGAAGCTGGGACTACTGCAGGGAAAATTTGGGGATTCTGTCCCTGGTTCCCAGACTCCTTTAAAAGGAAACTGAGCAGCTGTACTCTCTGTCCTGCTCAATAATTGCAAGGGCAGGGGTGGTGGCGGTGGCAGCAGTGGCTTACGTTATTCTTCATTGACTAAAAAGTTGTGATGCACAAATAATTTCTAGAAGTGAAGTGTCTTTTTAGAAAAGCCCATAATTAGACATTCTCTGGCATTAATTTGCAGAACAATTAAAGGCTTAAGATTGGTGTATTTTCCCTATAGAACTTGAAACATTTTAGATGATTTCCTAGATTTGAACATAAGAGGATAATTTAAAAAATTGCTTTTGCATTCCAATTTATACTGGACTCTATCCAGAAATAACATGACTTGCTCTATTCTTTTATTAAGCCATTTAACTCTGTTGTGGAATCACCGTATCTATGTAGTATGATGCACGCAATTAAGGCAGTGAAAGTCTTCTAAACACAATGCTCTCAGGAACTATTTCCCTACAATCAAGGAATAATGAGATCTACTTTTCTAACATTGGAGTAACATGAAGTGTCATAAATAGTGCTACTTTCAGACAAGATAATTCTTGAAGTAGAAAGAAAAAGAAAATCCCTTCCGATTTTCTGGTTTCAATAGCAAATGTATACTGTAATAACAAGTTCAAATTAAGTGTATGCTTAACTCTCTGAGTGTTTCATTACCATGCAACTCAGATAGGCAATTAAAACCCGTGAACCAGGCATATTCAGGCATGCACATAAACGAATGACTTTGAGTAAGATTTGTGTCCTCTCTTGTACTCAGAGCCCTTATTTTCCCAGTAAGAGCCTCTACTAGGTTTTCAGTTGTAGACCTGCATCTAAAATAAAGAAAGTTGCAGTTGATCTGGGGAATAAAATGCTATCTCAAATATTTGGGTAAACATACTAACATTTTTTAGTTAAAAAAAAAAACAGGTCTCTAGAAACAAAGGAAAATCCAGGGTACTCCCTGAAAAAATAGTGACAGTCTCCTGTGACAAGCTCAGTTTGTTGCTTTCTGAAAGAAGTCATTACTCTAGTTTTCTTGTGACTTTACATGGGTGTTTTCTTTGTGTGAACAGTTATAATGTATTCATGCAACCTATGTATTGATTTAATTACAGTAATATAATAATGTTCACATTATCCTGTGATCCCCCATACATTGAAATGATCTATGATATACACTATCATAGTTCCATAGTAGTGAGCATTTCCATTTCTTTGTAAGTATGGAATAGTAGTAAACATTTGTGGAGGATGACCTGGACAACTCTGATTAAAAGAAGAGCAATAGTATCCATTTTGGCTGAGGCTGACCCTATTTCCTTCTATTGATATGGACAGTGTTGGCTAGGACTTTACTTTATCCTTTCAATTGGCCTTACCCAATGCATATTGGTCTAGCTGAGGTGCTGGTGGTAGTCGTTGAAGATGGTAAAGAGGGCACGTATGTTTCCCTTATAACCCACACCTGCTGCTCTTTAATATGAGCTAGGATGGGACAGGAAGAAGAGCCAGTGCTCCATGTGGTTGGCTGGGATCAAGCCTTTAGATAGAGGCTATGACTTCCTGGAGCTTGAAAGATTATACATCAGAGCTGAAGCACCGGACCCCAAAACATTAGATACGGTCTAAATAGTACAATGCGAATTACTTTTTCTGCATATCCTTCCCTCTGCATATGACAGAGGTAAATGCAGGCTGCCTACCCAGCTCAGCTCACAGTACTTACCTACTTCCCACAATTCTCAGTCATTCATCCTCAAACCCCTAGTCCTTCATAACTGAATAAAACCCGGGTTTGGCTCTGGGGTGGCCTCTTTTGTTCCATAAAGCCATCTTCATGGCTGGACTTAGGGCCCCTTGGTTCCCCATTACTATAAATATGCTTTAGTGTCTTTATTTTCACCAGGGGTTGCACTGGGAGTGGTAGATTGGAATTAACTTGGTGTGATTCCAATGATGTAGTTTTGGGATTACAAATATAGACTTCTTAGACAGAGTTGAGGACCAGGAGGGGACTGCTACAGACATTCATGCTGATATGTATTTAATCAATTGCATGACCATCTCTGTAGAGTAAGTCTAATGATTTAGATTAAGACAAAAGGATTTGCAATGTGGATAAATTGCCAAGGTTTTCCTCCAAAACTTGATGTCAATTTATAAAATTATCAAGACTCCACAAAGTATTTACTTTGTCTCAGCTCCATGAGCCTAAATAATTATCAATGTTTTGGATCTTTGCTATTTTGAGAGGGGAACTACTTTTTAGCATTAATTTGCATTTTTAAAATCATCAATGCAATTTTTTTTAAAGTGAGAAAATTTACAGAGTGACTCCCACTCACCAACATCAAAAATTAAATAAGGTTTCTAGTTAGATGCTAATGAAAGAAAACTGAAAGGATATATGGGAGGAATTTAGACAGAATGCAGGCATTAATTTGCATTTTCTAATCAGAAGCGCATTTTTCCTTTGTCCTTTTGCATTTCTCTAATTTGAATATTCAGCAGAAAAAAGGGCTGCTTGAATAGTTAGGTTTAACAATAGCTGAACACATTCCTTTCTTATGATTCTGCTCTACCTTTCTAAGGTGAAATATTTCAAGTAAAGCAAATCTTAATTTTGAATTCAGATGGGTCACCCCTGAACGCACTATGCACACAGTAGAAATGGGAAACTTTTCAGAGTATTTTACCGTTGTGTACAAATTGGCACTTTCCAAGAGCTTTAGCATGATGTGGATCCATGCGGCGCTGTCCCTCACTTCCCATCTGCCTGCCCCAGCCTGGTCCATGCCAAGGATAACGAATGGCCTACTTTGAGGATCGCCCTCAACATGAACTTCCTGTGCTCACTGGCCGGTACCATGAGTTGCAAAATGAAGCATCCAGGCACATTTGTTCTCTCACCAGGATCTCCTTTTTCCTTTTTCCTGTCTGCTCCCATCCTCCCTTCCAAGTCTCTCTCCATTCTTCCTCCATAATCTTCCTGAGCTGCAGGGTGCACCCTGCCCCAGCCAGCGCAGTCTCATCTTCTCCTGGGGTAGTGTTGCGGGTGCATCCTCCTCTCGCCAGAGTGTCACCCTTGTCATCTTTGCTCTTTTTTCTCCTTTCTTCTGTGCCACCTTGATCACAAAGCCCTGATCATACTTCTCATTTGTTCTACATTAGTTTATAAAAAATCTGATCCCTTTAGTCAACCATGAATGTTCAAGAGTGTGCACTTGAATCAGATCACAGCACTGGGAGCCAAGCAGAGTGGTATGCATGATGAATTATGAAACCCTTTTCTGGAAAAGTTTAGAACTCCTGGCTCTGCCAGGGCACTGGACCAATGAATGAGAACACATGTGATGGAAAAGAAAATCCTTCCTGGGAAAAAAAAATCTGGGGTTGACTACTGTGATGGACTGAGGCTCTGATGAATACCCTTCAGGGATGCCATGAACACAAGTCACTTCTCATTTGTATTTTAAATTTGGCTGCAGTTTAGCATTTAGAGAATACAATCTAGGTTTTAGCTTTAACTGTCCCATCCCACAACAATTGCCTTTTCTGTGTTTGGTTTTGTACAGTGTCTCTGTGAGTGAAGTACCTGATGGTACAGTTAACAGAAATATCCGCTTGAGGAGCAGGATGGGTGCTCTGCTGTATTGCAGGCAGACAGCATCATATCTCTGTGTGCCTTGCTGTCATGAGACTGGCTGTGCAGTGCTAGCCGTTGTGGTGCAGGAGGGGCTTCGTTGTGGCCCTTGTGAATATTCTGGAACTAGATTTTGTACACAAGCATTGAGTTTAAGCACTAGCAGGTTTTCTCCTGCTTTTTCTCTCCTTCCGTGTCACCACAAGGCTAAGAGCCTGGATTTTTCAAGCCAGGCACGTTTCACATGAGATCCCTACCTGTACACATGAACATTCCTCATATTTCTCAACATTTGTGAATTACTTCACTTGGTTTTACCTTCTGTGCAGGAGACCTGGAGTCTCTTTTGTCTCTTCTATCAGAAAGGAGGAGAGAGCTTGCTCTGCTTTGGTCTGAGTAACTCCCCCTTTTCAGATGATTAATATTAGGAAAGGAATGAATGTTTCTAGCAGCATCATTTTAAATTAGCTTGACACATATATTTCATGGTAGGTATAGATTTATCCTAAAGATCAGTCTACTGCCTGCATCATTTCAATCAAGTGTTGCCTTGACCATGGAATAAAAAGTCATCTAAGTCCTCAGCTCGTTTGTCTTTGTTCCTCTCTTTGTTCACAGAGGGGACCATTGTACCACATTTCCTGTCTCTGGAGTTTTCTACTTCAGTGTAGTTTGTATTTGCTGAATTGAACTGACTATGCTATGTTTTATCCGATAATCCCAGATGACACCGCATCCTATGGCTATTCCGCTGTGAGATTGCTTGTCTGCGCCTTTCTAACATGGGCATAAAGAGTTGAACAGCCACCATTTCAGTGAAGCCAGAAAAACATTGTAAATGCTTAAAGATAAAAAATTCTGCTGGACTTGTTTCTCACCGCATCCCCGGAGCTCAGTGCCCTGCAGAAATTCCACGAGTAGTTGTCAAATGAGCTAAAAGTAGATATGTACTGAACAAAGTGGTTCCCTTTTCTGTTTCTCTCTGACCTTCCATTAAGACATTCTTCCTAATGGTCAGAGAATAAATATTTTCTTCTTTCTTTCTTTCTTTCTTTTTTTGGCGGAACCAGGGATTGAACTCAGGCCCTTGCGCTTGCCA
>NDGN011491789.1:661-19812 GCA_002564285.1 Tympanoctomys barrerae | reverse complement strand
TATTAGAACAAATCTTTCTATTTATTGAATTAAGAGAAAGTAGCTGTATATCTATCTTAACTACTTTGAATATACAGATACAAAATTGTCCTTTATTTGTATTCCCCTTTTTTGGTTTAGTTTTGTCAGAAAAAGGTATGACTCTAATTGCTCTAATTGTTTCTTTTTCTTGCTAGGTGAGGCGAAGACAGAGGATTGCATTCAGCCTGGAGCTCAGGAAGGCCAAGAAAGATGAGCAGGCTTTCAAGAGAAGGAATATCACCTACCTCTCTCCTCACCCAGATTCTAAGAATACAACCAAAGAGGTACATGAGAACGTGAGAACGTGGTGTTTAGAGAAGTTGTATGAAAATGTATCTACTTGCTCTTTTCTCTGGCTTGAGAGTGTTCAGGTTTCAGAGTTCTCAGATTCTATCCTGAGATCTTATAGAAGTAAAGAGCTCATGGATCTAACCAAAGTGCCCTTGTCAAAATCTAAGAGTCTCTACAAAATCACGTGGCTATTTGAGAGATCTAAATTCTAATATGAGTGGAGAAAGTGCTACTTCTAACTGAAAATTCACTTGCTACCCCAAGCCTGGGAATTTGGGAAATGAGGATTTAGAAATTCTGTCTCTATAGATGCCTCTTGTCCCTTCACCAGCCTTTCCTAAGACGTGAATGCTCTCTTTTGTGTTCCATCTTCCATCCTTGCTAATCTTAACTACGTGCAAATCCTAGATGTATTTTAAGGCCAGTCCTGCCTTTGTGAATCCTCAATGCCCTGACCAGGAAGTTTTCCCTCTTAGAATTTCAGTATTGTTGTATCTAGATGCTATCTGTGGACACCACTGTCTGTATTTGCCTTTACTATTCATGTGTGTCCTTTGCATCCTGCTGTGTATAGGTCTCTCGGAGGACAAAGATTGGCTCAATTCTGTCAGGTGACTCTAATGATAGATTACCATTCATCCAGTGTAATGGTAAAATCATTCTCTGAGTTGTCAAAGGACTATGAGCCATATATCTATTTAGCTTCCATAGTAGTCCTTAGTTTCCCCAAACCGAGGAAGGAATAAAACAAAGCTATGAAAAAAAATCATTTTCCCTTTTATCTTGTATTAGCATATTTTAAAATTAAGACATAATTTACATATCCCTAAATCACCCTTTTAAAGTATGTAATCAGTAGTTTCTGTTATTTGCAAGGTTGTATAGTCCTCACCACTAGCTCATCTCAGAACATATTGCTTACCTCAGAGAGAAACTCCATACCCATAATTTCTAATTCTCTGAATCCCTTGACAAAGATGAATCTGCTTTCTGTCTCTATGATTTTAGCTATTTCAGACATTTCATATAAATTGGATCATTGATAGGATTAAGTATACCACTCAGTGTATAATTTTCAAGGTTTATTCATGTTGTTGCATGTATTCTTACTTTATTCTGTTTTGGCCGGATATCTGTTGTGTAGATAGACCACATTTTGTTTGTCCATTCATTAGTTAGCAGCTATTTAGGATGATTCTACTTTTTGGCTATTATGGCCAATGTTATTATAACATTTGTGTCCAAGTTTTTGTAGGGCCTATGTTTACAGTTTCTTTAGGAATATATCTAGGAGTAGAATTATTGAGTTTTAAACTGACATTATGCTTAAATCTTTGTGGTATGCTGAGTAATGATCTTCCCAGATGTCTACATCTCCTAATCCCCAGAACCTGTGATTGTTGCCGTATGATAAAAGGGACTTTGCTAATGTGACTAAATTACAGATCCTGAGATAGGAAAATTTTCCTTGACTATTTGGGGTGGGGTTGATGTTACCACAGTGGTTCTTATGAGGTTGAAGAAGGAATCAGCAGAAAGAGATGTCACATCCTTTTGGAGGGACAAGTCACAAGCCCGGGAATATAGGCGAGCCTGCTAGAGGATAAACGGGAGCAGAAATAGAGTCCCCTTTCAGGGACTCCAGGAGGAATCAGCCTTCCTAACACCTCGACTTCAGCCCAGTGACATTGATTCTGAACTTCTGAGACTATCTGGACAGTAGGAGATTAAGTTTATGTTGTTTTAAACCCCTATCATGGGCATCTTTACAGTAGCAAAAAGCTAATATGCTGCTAAACTGTCTTCCCAAGTGGCTGCACTGTTGTACACTTACATTCTTAACAAAATTTGTTACTGTCCATTAAAAAAAAAAAAAAAAAAAGCCCTCTAGTGGTCACAAAAGGATGCGTTGTGATTTTGACATGTTTTCTTAACAATGAATGTACAGGCTTTCCTGGACTTGTGGGCTCTTTGTATGTCATCTTTGGAGAAATGTCTGTTTACACTCTACACCCATTTTGTTGATCTAGGGATTTTTTTTTTTTTACAGAATTGGGAGAATGAACTCAGGGCCTGTACACTAAGCTAAATTCTCAACCATTTTCTAAATTTTTGAGGCATCATCTTGCTAAGTCATTAAGTTCACTGGGCTAGGCTAGATAGAACTTGCAATCTTGGGGGCTGGGAAGATGGCTCAGTAGAATAAGTGCTTCCCTGGCAAGTGCAAGGGCCTGGGTTCAATCGCTGGTTCCACAAGAAAAAAAAATTGCAATCTTTGTGCCTTATAATCCCAGAGATCTGGGATTATAGGATTGTGCCACCATGCGCAGCAAGGAATTTGTCTTATTGAGTTTTAGGAATTCTTTCTATATTATGCATACTAGACTGTCTAATGCGAAGATTTATGCCTATGTTTTCTCTTAAGAATTTTGTAACTTTAACTTTTATGTTTATAGTTTTGATCCATTTTGAGAGAATTTTCATAAATGATGTGAAAATCAAATTTAGTCTTTTGCGTGCGATATCCACCTGTCCTAGCACCATTTTTTGAAGAGGCTACAGTCTCTGTCCATTATCTGGCCTTAGCACCAGATTTTTAACAATAACCAAATGATTGTTAAAAATCATTTGAGCTGGGTGTCGTGGCATATGCCTGCAATGGGAGACTGAGGCAAAAGCATTGCCTCAGGTTCCAGGTTAGCCTGGGGTACATAGCGAGATCTTGTCTCAAAAAAAAAAAAAAAAAAAAAAAAAATTAAATCAATTGACCACAAGGGTGAGGGTTTATTTGTGGACCCTAAAGTCTCTTTCATTGATTTTGATGTTTCTTTATGCCAGTACAACAGATTGATGACGCCAGCTGTGTAGTAGACTTCAAAACTGGGAATTGTGAGCCACACATCTTTGTTCTTTCTGATATTGTTTTGGCTCTTCTGCATCCTTGTATTTGCCTGTGAATTTTATTTTTACTTTTGTGGGGCAGGGTACTAGGAATTGAACCCAGGGCCTTCACACTGAGTTACATTTCTCACCCTTTTAACTTTTTAAAATTTTGACACAGGGCCTCACTGTGTTACTAAGTTGCCCAGGCTGGGCTCAAACTTGCAGTGCTCCTGCCTGAGCCCCCCAGTGTGCTGGAGTTATAGACATATACCACTTCTGAAATCAGCAAGTCAATTTCTTCAATAAAGGCACTTAGATTTTGAAGATGATTGCATGAACTGATAGAGAAATCTGTAGCCTACTTCCATGTCAGTAATGTTATCTTTCAATTAATGGACATAGGATTTATTTTATTTTATTTTGTGTTCACAGCTGCAGGTTGAAACCAGGAGTGCTCTACTACTAAGCTATACCCCCACCCCCTTAAATTTTAGGACAGGTTCTTATTAGATTTCATAGGCTGTGCTTGCACTTGCAGTCCTCAGGCCCTGATCTCCCAGAATTCTGGGATTACAGGTGTGTGCCACCACACCCAGTTGACAATTTATTTTGGCACATCAACCTAGCCACACACTTGAACTTGTTTATTAGCTCTAAAATTTTGGTGGGAATTCCCAAGTTATTAATATTATTCCTGATCTTACAGGGGAGGCTTTCAGTCTTTTATCATTAAATACAAAGATAGTTATGGGATTTCTGTGTTTTTACTACAGCAATAAAGTTCCCTTTTATTTCTAGTTCCTTGAATGTTTTTCTCACAGAAAGGTTTTGTCAAATGAACTTATTGAGATGAGTATGTGGGTTTTTCTTCCCTTTATGTTACTATGAGTCAGACATTGATTTCATATGTTGAATCACTCTTGTGTTCCTGGGTTAAATCTCATGGTGATCAGCATGTTAACTATATGTTCATATATCGATATGCTTAGTTTCCTAGTATCTTGTGGAAGATCTTTGCATCTGTAGTGGTAAAGGGTCTTGGAGTCTACTTTCCTCAAAACGTCTTTGGCCGGATGGTATTACCATGGTTTGGATATCATTTGAATGTGTTCTTCCAAGGTTCTTGTCTTGGAACTTTGGTCCCAGTGTGGCAGCACCAAGGTGGTGAACCTCTGTGACAGTGATGGCTGTCTCTGTTACTGTTCTCTCATTGTTGGGACAAAATACCTGGCACCCAAAATTAAGAAAAAGGTTTATTTAGCCCACAGTTACTGGAGGTTTCGGCCCACACTCGGCTGGCTCTAAGGCCGAGTGGCACATGGCAGAGGGCAGCAGTTGATGAAGGTGGAAAACAGCAAAGAGCAAGGGGAAGAGCCGCGGTTGGCAGCTAGCAAGCCTCTCCCCCTTCTCTTCAGGCTGTCAGGCCCAGGGTAGGTGTAACACTCACACCCATAATCCCAGCATTATATCATGAGCTAATCACAAACTCTAGAAGCCTGACCCAATGACTGCATGATGCTTTGCGGGGGGTGGGGGGTGGGGATGGGGACAACTAGACACAAACCACAACACTGGCAAATGTTTTAGAGCTTTTAGTGATATAAACAGCCTGCTGCGGCATGGGTGCGATAGGTTTACCACAGCAGCTCTAAGATGGAGGGAAGCGGAGGGTGTGGTGGGGTGATGGTGGGAGGTCGTTAGATCACTGTGGACATCAACATCAGAAGGGATTAGGGTAGTTTTTGCTGGATGGTAGTTAGCTCTCATAAGAACAGATTGCCCTCAAATGAAGCCCCTGTCGGTCTGCACTTGGCCCCTCCTGCACATCACCACCCTTTCTGTTCCCCTCTCATGTTGTGATACAGCCAGAGGATCCCCAGCTAGGATGTCAATGTCCTGGTGTTTAGACCTGCTAGCTGCCAGAATTCTAAGCCAAACAAACCTTTTCACTTTAGAAGGTGCCCAAACTCGGATATTTTGTTATAGCAACAGAAAATGGATTAATATAGTTACAAGGCAATACTAACCTCAAAGAATGAGTTAGGAAAGTCACCACTCTTCTGTTTTTTTAAAAGAGTTTACAGGAAATTGATGTTGTTTATCTATTTTTAGTATTTGAATAAATTTTTCTAGAAGCCATCTGGTCTTAGGCTTCTCTTTGTGGCTTTTTATTTTTATTATCACTAATTCATTCTCTTTTCTCACTATAAGTCTATCCAAATTTTCTATTTCTTGTCACTCTTGGCTGATGTGCATTTCTAGGAATTTATCTTTTTGATCTAAATTATTAAATTTTGTGGCATATGTTTGTTCATATTTCCCTTATCTTATTTCTGTAAGTTCAGTAGTAATTTCTTCACTTTTATTACTGATTTTAGTAATTTCTTCACTTTTATTACTGGACCCTCTTTCTCATTGCCTGTCTGTCTTTCTTTCTCCTGCTAAACAACTTTTAGTTTGATTGACTTTGCTCTATCTTCCCATTCCTTATTTCCAGTTCCCATTCTTCTTTCTTCTGCTAGCTTTGGGCTTGTGAGTTTTCTCACTAGTTTTGCAGAGGAAGAAAATTCTAGAACTCCTTGGCACTGCCTTCCTCTTCTTTGTCTTGATACCCACTAGCATCCTCTCACCACTTGGGATGAAGAGGTGCTAGGAATCTGGTGATAATAGGAATCATCTCTTTTCGATGAAGAGATGGAGGGAGGGAAGCAGAAGAGAAAGTACAAATGAATTAAGACGTGCTCTGTATGTGCACCGATTCCCCGTGATGAACAGTAATCACTATGTACTGCAAACATGTATTAGTAAAAATTTTAGGAGGAGTTACTCATTCCTAAAGCATGGAAAGTGTCACACTGTGGCTATAAAAACTATGGACTACTGGATGTTCTTCCCTCCTCTAATACAGGCCATCAGGTACAATAGAGTAACCTGTTTAAGCCCAACATTTTTTGCGGGTCTTTTTGAGACAGGGTCTTGCGATGCAGTTCAGGCTGGCCTTGAGCTCACTTTGTAGCCCAGCCTGGTCTAGAACTAGCTACAATCCTCCTGCCTCAGTCTCCCGAGTTCTGGGTTTATAGATGTGTGACACCACACTAGGCCTTATGCCAAACTTTGAATCAAGATAGATAGTTAGATTATATGATGTGTATGCTGCCTTTTGGCAGAAATTCTTGACCTGAATGTTTCTCTCTTTCCAGGTCAGACTCACAA
This sequence comes from Tympanoctomys barrerae, assembly GCA_002564285.1. Lineage (NCBI taxonomy): Eukaryota > Metazoa > Chordata > Mammalia > Rodentia > Octodontidae > Tympanoctomys > Tympanoctomys barrerae. The sequence continues at coordinate 13,404 of NDGN011491789.1, read as the reverse complement.
TGGATGAAATCATCATAGGTATAAATGACTCAGATTTTGAGGTATGCTTTGAGGCCGCCCGGGAAATCAGGTATGACCAAGCCAACTTCTCCTTGCAGGTTTATAGCCAGCAATGAGCTGCGGAGGCCTATTTAGTTTCTTGGCATTGGCAAAATGCCCATAACATATAGGAAAAGGCTAACCTATCCACAAGACTAGATTACTATGCCACACTGTCCTTGAGGGCAACTTAAAAGATGCAATGTGTTGTCAGAGATGAATTGCTTAATTTACATTTGTCTCTACAGGAATTTGAGCTCATATATAATACCTGAAGGGCAAAATGTTGCTTTATTGCTGTAAAGTGCTACAGGCTAGCCAAGGATATTAAGTAGCTCTGGCCCAGCTGTTTATCTCATCTGATAGTTAGGAATGCCAAAAACATCTAGAAAGCAGGTCCTTACCACTTCCTCTATGTGACTCTCTCCACTCTCTCTCTCATTGCACAGGAAAATGCTATCCCAGGAAAAGAATCCTCCTCTCGAAATGGTTGCTGAGTCAGGGGTCATCCCCAGGCTGGTGGAGTTCCTGAGCGTATCCCAACACCCCTATTTGCAGTTCGAGGCAGCCTGGGCTCTGACCAACATTGCTTCAGGGACTTCAGTGCAGATCAGAGCAGTTGTGAAGGGGGGTGCCATTCCACCCCTCCTTGAGCTCCTGTCTTTCCCCAGCACAATGGTGTGTGAACAGGCAGTGTGGGCTCTCAGTAACATAGCCGGTGAGATTTTCCTCTTGATGGGTATAAAAGCAGGCGTGCAGGGTGTAGGGGAGTTCGTGGGATAGCATGCTATACTTGATATTCTGGAACCCCTCCCAGTATAAATACCTAGAAGTGCGGGGAAGGGTACAATGAGCCATTGCAAAATTTGGAGCCAAGTTCAGAGACCAAAAATTGAAACTGAAACTCAATGATGCAGCACATACTAAATCAACAGGCTGCCTAGGGACATCTGCCAATATCACAGCGTTAGAACCTGAGGGCTTCATGGCTCTGAGAACAAAAGCCAAGTCTTTGGCAGTGTAAGGACAGATCCTTACATAATCCAAGACCCTAACAGTGCACACACCTCCACTGAAAGTACTAAGGGAATACACACGAAGTGCCCTGAGCTTAGGACAAAAGTTCTTTCTTGGAAATGCATGCTTAAACCTCTCTGCATGATCAGAGAAAGCTCAAATGAGAGGGTTAGTGCTGCAGAGTTAGAAGCCCCCAAATTCCTGGCTGAAACAAATTCTGATGCTCTCTGGCAAGGACTCAAACTCAACTGGGCCCCTCAGGAGTTTGACAAATTAAGATCAGCCAGATATAACAATTTCAAGTTGAGAGAAGTAGCAACTCACCATGGCTGAGTCAGCACAACCACAAATAAAATGAGAGCTCTAATGACTTCAGATCTTGGAATTAGCAAACCAAGTATAAAACAAGTGCTTTTCAAGATGCTTGCAGAAGTAATGCATCTATTACAGCGATGTCTCTCCTGCTGCTTGGTTCAACAAGGGAAAGGCAAGACGGGGAAGTATACTGTGACTTCCACCTTGCTTTGATGGCTGAGGAATGCAAATGGACACTTAACTGCTAGGATCTGAAGTAGGTAGGCTGGCTGAAGCCGCAGACAGTCTCTTGCCAGTCCCTGTTGATCCCTAGAGTTTGTCCTGAATTGTACTTAGAGGTTCCTGCCCCATGCCAAAGTCTTCTGGGAAGATAGCCTGTCTGCACTAGACCTGGTCATCCTAAGAACCACACTTGGAAGTGTTGTCAGCATTTATAATATCCCTCCTGGGCTGAGCTGGCTGTCTCCTTCACATGCTGACAGCATCTGTTTATAGCAGTTTTGCCTCAAGGAATGTTGATCCAACAGGCATTTTTTTTGGGGGGGGGGGGGTTTGGTGGAACCAAGGATTGAACTCAGGCCCTTGTACATGCCAGGCAAGCGCTTATGCTACTGAGCTATCTCCCCAGCCCTCAACAGGCATTTTGTAGACTCCGGATCTAGTACACTGTCTCCTGTTTACTTGCTAAAACCTCAAGAATGGGTTTTAGTCTTTCATCTTTTGCATAAACTTTTTTTTTAAAGAGTCCCACTTAGTTATTCTTTTTTCTGAGTGTCACATTCTGACCTATCTTCAGGTGATGGCCCAGAATTCAGAGACACTATTATCTCCAGCAATATCATCCCTCGTCTGTCAGCCCTGGTTTCGTTGCCCATATCAGTGAGTATCTTTAAATTAGAAAAGCTAGCTAGGTAACAAATTCTCAAGGCTGAGAAGTTGGGGAAGTACTTCGAAATTGACTAGATCATGTGGTTGCTATGATAGAGATGACTCATTTTGGTAGATAGAGGTCTAGGATAAAGTATCATTTTGTGGGAAAGATTGACCCAAATTTGTACTTATGGGCTAGTAGTGCTAATCTTTCTTCTGAGGATATTAGCAGAATTCCATTAGAATGTTTCAAGGCTTACCATCCTGCCAACAGATGACCATGAACTCTGTTCAAGGACAAAGACAGACATAATAGCTCTCTAGTTTCATTCCTGAGAAACAGGGTCTAGGGTTGAAGCTCAAAGTCAAAGTGGAATGTTATTTTGTAACTAGTGCTACAGGACACCCCAGTTTAGGAACTGTGTGCTAGATTTGCTTTAAAAAATGAGGAGAAGCCAAGAGAATAAACGCCAAACCCTTCAAGGTGGGAGAATACTTGGAAGGTTGAACCAGAAAAGGGCTAACCAAGACCAAGGGAGTTTGCAAGGAGAGAGAGGTATGTCGTGGCAAATAGGATAAATTTCTTTGCCACCATCCTGGTGGCAAAAGGAGCCTTTGTAGGGCATTAGGGCAGGAAGCAAGGTGGTCTGATCAGTCTGGCTGCCTGCGGGAGGGTTATAGCAGAGAGACCTGGCAGGCATGTGCACTGGGAGGCTGCTGTGCTGTGCTGGATGTAGAAGGCAATGAAGCAAAGATGCTCCCAGGCTTCAGGATAGCTTATGTAGATGACTTTCCTCCTAGAAAAAGAAAGATGGAGGAAAAGGGGAATCAGCTTTCATTGTAAATGTTGAGGTTCATTACTAGTACTATGACTGACATGGTAGGTTGACAGCTATGCTGATCCAGATTACTATAATGCTCATGGGTCATCCAGCTGGGCAAGGTCAACTAGAGCAAGAGTCAGAAAACTTAACCTGACTAACTGCTTGTTTTGTAAATAACATGTTATAGAGCAGTCACACCTATTTGTTTATCTAGCATTTATGGTCATCACTGTTATGGGTAGTTAACAATAAGAGACCATAAAGTGCACAAGACGGAAATGTTCACTGCATGACCCTTGCCAGCCATTTACCAATCTCTGACCTATGGTGGGAGGAGCAGGAGGCTGAAGTCTTGGAGGCTGTAAGGTTCCAGGCAGAGCCTACCAAGATGATGAAACAAAAGCTCATTTGAAACCAGGTCTTATGTGATTGTGCCAAGGAGATCTTTCTTGAAAGAGTGGCTGGCTCAGTACAGCTTAGAGGGACAGGAGTTTTAGACATGAGAAGCACCTATTGGATCAGGGGCCTTAGAAGGATCCATCACTAATTGTAAGGAAGTAGGGGCAGACACCAGGTGAACATGGCTTGAAGAACAAGTAGGGAGCTGGCAGGAGACTACATAAACATACCTCCTTAAAACTAGGCATAATGATGAATGCTTATAATCCTAGCTCAGAGGGAGTCTGAGGCAAAGACATTGCAAGTTCAAGATGTGCCTGGGCAATTTTTCTCTAGACTAGTGATGCCGACCTTTCAATGATAACACACAGCCCGTTGTGGCACATGTGCCATAGATTTACCACCACAGTTCTAGGTGATAGAGATAAGTGGATGGATAGATCTTATAGATACCATAGACAGACAGACAGACAGACGGGCAGACTGATCAAATGAACCAACAAATGAACTAGGGATGTAGCTCAATGGTACAGCATCTATGGGTTTAAGCCCCAGTACTGCTGAGAGTGGGGGAGAGAATGAAGAAGAGAGGCAGAGACAGAGACATACATAGAGAGAGTGGAGGGAAGGGAGGGAACCTTGAGAAAGATCTAAAGGACAGAAACAGAACTAGGGTGGTAGCTGGAGAGGTGCCAAGGGATGGTGGGAGGAGGGGGATGAAGGTCCCAGAGTGAGTTTCTATACTTGTGGGAGAGATCAGGGGAGACATAATTTTAGGCGCAAAGTCTCTAAGGGCATAAAGTGATGAGACCTAGAGGCAGAGTAGGGAAGTTGATTTTTAAATAGAAGATAAGAAATATGATTAAGACATCTTGACAGTTATAGGCTGGCAAAAAGACCAAGTTATTCCCACTTGATCTAGAAAATGAAATCAGGACTTCAATCGAGTAGAACAGGAAAAGACATTTTGAAAAATAAAAAAACCTCCATCTAATATTTGAATATGAAATTTAAAGCTCATTCTTTGTTCCCAATACACATTGCTGCCTAGAACAAGTTTCTATCTGAAACTCAAAAATTTTGGTTCATAGGCTGGTGAGATAGCTCAGCCATCTAAAATGCCTGCTTAGGCAAGCTTAGGTAGGTGCAGGGGACTGTGGTTCAATCCCAGGCACCACATGCCATGCCAGCCCCACTTTCAGGGTGGGCTGAGCTGGCACCCCCCAAAAAAATTCTTTTGGTTGATGCTGATCAGGGGTAGGATTGGTCAGGGGGAGGAGGAGCAAACTACACGCATCTTTCCTCCAGCTGCTGGAAGCAATCTCCTCTTTTCAGATCACATTTCTACGGAACATCACATGGACCCTGTCCAACTTGTGCCGATACGGGAACCCACCCCCTCCTGAGAACGCAGTGAAGCAAATGCTGCCCATCCTTTCCCACCTCCTACAGCATGAGGATGACGAAATTCTCTCGGACACCTGCTGGGCCCTGTCCTACCTCACTGAAGGCTGCACTAAGCACACTGCCCTAGTGATTAAAACAGGGGTCCTGCCCCGGCTGGTAGAGCTCATGACCAGCTCAGAACTCAGTGTCATGGTAAATATCAACCTGGGTCCTTTCCGTCTTTGTAGGGGTCTTCAGATTAGAATCTATGTGTCAGATTTACTTTACTAGATTCTGTCTCTGTGGCTGTAGGACTTCATAGTTGGCTTTAATCCTTTTTTTTTTTTTTTTTGAGACAAGGTCTTGCTATGTATGTATCCAGGATGCCTTGAACTCACAGCAATCCTCTTGCCTCAGCCTCCTTAGCACAGGGATTGCAGGTGTGCATCATCACACCTGGCTCTAATCCTTCACCTGGAACATTTTGTCACCTGTGTTCCCCGGTCTTTGCCATTTTTGCCCAAGGATTCAAATCTATTTTGATCAAAACTCTTGAGTGTTAAATAACTTACTCTTAATCTGATAACAACAAAAAAAAAGTACCAAGTGAAAATATCTTATAATCCTGCCACCTAGAGAGCTACTCTTGTTCTTTTCCTTTTATGGTCTATGCGTTTGGAATTAAGTTAGATAATACAATGCATGTTGCATGTATGTTTTTTGTGTGTATGTGTCCTCATTGTAGCATTTAAATTTTTTATACAATATGAACGTGCCTCTTACCCTCTTTTTAATTTGTTTTGGATTACCTAGATACAGGCAAAAAAGGAAGTAAAACCATTTTTGTGTGTGTGTGGGGGGGGAAGGAATAGTACTCAGGACCTTGTGCATGCCAGGCAGGTGTTGTACCACTGAGCTATATCCTTGTCTCGGTAAAAACATTATTAAGCAAGTAAAATCATCAAAGATTTTGCTAGGTTACTAAACATACCAACTATATGCTATACTCTCATATTGTTCCATCTCTCACTTGAATGGCAGGCATGTATCCTAGAAGCCTGGGAAAACTTTAGAACTCTTGGTGGGCTTTTCCAAGGGCTACTACTACAGTACAGAGAAATCCAAATAAATCCATGGTCAGTTCTCCCAGGATAGTTTTTATCTTAAGCTCTACCATGGGCTCAACCTGGTGACCTTCAGAGTTATTGTGAGATATTTGTGAGTGTACCAAGAAATGCCATTTGGATCTTATTAAATTCCAATGAAATACACAACAGAAACTTGATACTGGTGATAAAAATATATTCTGTAGAAGTTATGAGGTGATAGACACTGTAACTTAGTTTTTTACCCTGTTGAAAGCATGTAATAAGGACAGAAGCATTTATTTTTGTTTTGAGGCAGAGTATCATAATGTAGTCCATACTGGCCTCACACTTGCAATTCTCCTGCCTCAGCCTCCCAAGTGCTGGGGTGACAGGCCAGTACCATCACACCCAGCTTACTCCATGATGCAGCTGTGCCTTGTCCTCTGTGTTACCTGACCCAGAAATTTTGGGAAGCTGGCAGGTACCTTGATACAATGTGAGAACTCCCATGAATGTGTTGGATGAATAAAGACCATAGCTAAAATGTTATGGTTCACATGGTTCTAGAAAACCAACAGCATGGCACAACCAATGATTAGAAGGGCACAGAAATAGATGTGGTTTTCTGCTTTAACTGCAATAGATTTGCAATGCTGAGTTAGACTTCTAACCTTGTACTTCCAGACTCCTTCTCTCCGCACTATGGGGAACATTGTCTCTGGGACAGATGACCAAACCCAGATGGCCATCAATGCAGGCATGTTGAAGGTGATGCCCAAGCTCCTGCAACACCCGAGGTCCTCTGTCCAGCAGGAAGCAACCTGGACCCTGAGCAATGTGGCTGCTGGGCCCCGCTGTCAAATCCAGGAGCTGATCACTCATGATTTGCTGCCACCTTTGGTAACTCTGCTAAGACATGTAAGTGGGACACTCTGGAACCAACAAAAGGCTACCTTCCTATGGCCCTGAATTCCCTCAGGAATTTAGACATAGGGTAAGAATCAAATCAATCAACATCACAAGAAAGCTCTGAAACCTTAGGTTCTGGGCTCTGTCTAGGAGCGGAAAGAAACCCATTATTTTCAAAAACTCACTGAACAAGTATTGTTCGTTGGAAAGGTGATCTTACAGCTCAAACATCTGGAAAAATCTGCAGCTGATAAATATTCGCTTATCTCTATGGGATGGCCAAAGCATGTATGGTCTGCTCTCTACCTATCAAAGGAGGAAGGAGATTTGGTTTTGTTTTCATAGGAAAAACTTACCAGGCCACCATGATGTTATACAATGAACAGGAAAGTGACCTTTTCAGAGCACAAATGAAATTGATTAAAGTGGTAATCTCAATGAAAAATTCAAATGTGACAGTAAAATAGAAGTTCCTTTCTCCTCCCAATACTTCCTTTCCGCAGAAGTAATTACTGTCAGCAGTATTTCCTTTTGCCACCTTTCAGTGAAAGGACTACCACGAAGCCACCTGCGGTTATGGATGGTCACCTTGCCCTGAGAATGAGAGGCAGGTGGTGTGCCCTGAGGAAGAGAGGTTTCTGGCTTCTCTGTTCTGAGGTTGGAGTACAGATTTCCAGGTGCGGGTCAGGTAGTAAAAGCAGCGCAGGTGTGCAGCCCAAGTTGTGGCATGTTCCACTCACTCCAGCACTTCCTAGCCTACATTCTACTGTCTTTACTTGTTTAATAAGCAATATCCAGTTATAAATCAAGTAGTCCTCATCCTTCAAACCATGTCTTTTGAACTAGAACTTCATAGGGACCATAAATTATTTGTTTTTATCTGTTCTACCCTGAGGCCAATTTTCCCCAACCATAAAATAAATCTTTTTGTCCAGGAATAGAAGAAGCTGTGATAAACTATGTCCAAGTCTCTGGGCCAAGTGCTTTTTGTACATGTGAAGGATTCATTGAACAATATTTCAGTGATCCCTCCCTGTTATTTCTGGCCTGATGTGATCAGTCTCCTAGATCACATCTATGCCCTGTTATATGATTTATCTGAAGTTGTGCTATATCAAAAAGATTGGAAATATAGATATAGACCACTATTTTCTAGAATCCAAGCCTAATTCCAAGGCTTTATAGATTATCTAGGTTGGTTTATGTTGGTTATATTTTCCCCATAGATAGACCTAGGGAAAGGAGTCTACTTGATCTTAGGACCTCCCTGGAAGACCCTACTGGTTGCTTGGATGGTTTCATGGCTTCTCAGATGCTGCCTTGCCATCTGGAAGGCAAGCAGATAAGACCACCTACGGAGATTTCCTGTAGAATGCTGGTTATCCCCAACCTACCTCAAAAGCGAATCAAGTGAGCACACTGTTCGGTGCTTCAGGATCTGTAGCAAATGGAAACACTATGTCTCTGCAGGGGCAGTATAAAGTTCAGGAAGAAGTTGTCTGGACATTGTCTAACTTCACGTCAGAGGCCTCAGCAGACCAATTGTTCCAGCTCGTTCACGTGGGATTCCTGGGGCCACTGTTGAATCTGCTCTCTTTCCCAGATGAGAGGATGATCCTTACCATCCTCGATATCGTCTCTTCTATCCTCCAAGTGAGCTGTTGTCATTATGTTGGTTTGTAAACAGCAGTCTCTAGTTTAAGACATGTAATTCCGTTCTTGAAACACAAGTAGGATTCTGTTTCCTATCTGCTCACCGCCCCCTCTTGTCCTCAAGTCCTGTGGGCAACACAAAAAGAAGCATCTCACAGAAGGACTGCCGCCTTCATTTTTGCAAGTACACTCTTGGTGTCTCGGCAGGCTTGGAGTAGCCTAGCACGAAGTTCTTGTTCTAGTGGAGCTTATGTGTTATTGGGGTGGGGGAAAGACACTTGATGGAGGAAGTGCTACATACAGTAAATCAGATAAAAAGTAGTCACTCACCATGTATGGTGTTGCACACATATGACCCCCGCGTTCTGGGAGGCTGAGACAGGAGGATCACAAATTTGAGCCCAGCCTGGGTAACTTAGTCACTTAGTGAGAATCCATCTTAAAATAAAAAATACAATTCATGTTCCTGCAAGCAGCTGACCACCCTTCATATGTCTCTACTGTACTGAGGTGTATTTTACATTTAAGGAAGAAAAAAATAAATAAAAAGGGCCGAGAGTGTAACAAAGGCCCTGGATTTGATCTCCAATATTGAAGAAGAAGAAAAAGAAGTCACCAATCATTCAGGAGGATGGGGATTAGACCTGTCAGTATACATGCGATAGTCCAAACAAAAACACACGAACATTCTCTAAAGAGGAAGATTTGAATAGAGATCTGAAAGAGTCTCTTTCCTTTCTTTTTCTTTTTCTTTTTTTTTTTTTTTTATGGTGGAGGTGCTGGTATTAAGGAATGAATCGAGAGTCATTACACTGAGCTACATTCCCAGCTTTCTTCTTCTCTGTTTTTTGTTTTAAATTTTAGAACCAGGTCTCACTAAGCTCCTAAATTGTCAAGTTGCGCAGACAGGGCTGGAACTTGAGATCCTCCTGCCCCAGCCTCCCAGAGCTTGGATTTCAGGTGTGTGCCACCACACCAGTTGAGAGAATGAGTCTGTGGCTATCTGGAGAACACTCTAGGCAAAAGGACTAGCCAAAGGGGAGGGCGTGGCTGGAGCAAAGAGGTGGAAAGTGATGGAAGATCAGGCCAGAGACAACCAGAGGCCAGGGCCCAGAGGATCTGTGAGGATGCCAACTTGTACTAAATAAGGCAGAGGAACCCGTAGAAGGGATAAGGAGGACAAGAGGCAGTGAGCCCCTGGCCCTTCTAAACAGGGTATGTGGAGAAGCTAAAACACAGGAGATCTGTGAAGGGGCAGTGAGAAGTTAGCATGGGTTAATCTTGAGGGGGGTCACAAGAAAGTTCCAACTCCATTCAGCTCTGTGACTGAAGAAAAGTACTGCAAAGCACTGAACTAGAATTCTAGAAAAGTCCTAGTTCTGAAATAAAAGTTAAATTAATATTCAGATACTATTTCTGGGAGGTCCATATTTCTGCATCGGAAACTGTCTCTTAGTGACTTGAAACAAACATGTATCTCCATTTCTGGGGCCAGAAGTCTCAAGTCTGTTCAGCTGGGTGCTGCTGACTTGGCAGCTTCCGCAGGGTTGACGGCTCACTCCTGCCACATGGACCTCTCCAAGGGTTGCCCGAGCATCCTCACATCATGGCAGCTAGTTTCCTCCACCAGAACAAACCACCTGAGGAAAGTTCCAACATCTTTGATGACCTGGCTTTGGAGGTCAGCGTGTCATTTGTAGTAGCAGCCTATTGCTTACAGGGTCAGCCTTATTTCATCTAAGGGGAAACTATCCCAGGGCATGGGTACCAGGAGTCAGCAATCGTTCAGGAGCCATCTTGGAGGCTGGCTGTGTTCATTTGATTACGCTCCTTTACATGTGGTGAAGCCATTTGAAAAGCTTCAAAGTAACACCAGGGAAATCCTTTTAAAAATCTACTTTGAACATCCTTTTCATGTAACCATCTTGGAAAGAACAGACCCGATTTGAAACGGAGCCCAATTACAGCCCAAGACTGAGCAAACGGCAGGGATAAAAGATGGAGATCCAGCAACTAGCAGGCAGGGCTAGAGATGACAGTTTGCAAAAACCTCAGTCTGAGCTATAGAAATGTAATTTCATCTGCTGCTTTTGAATTAGAGATGGGAATTTTTTGTTTCAGGAAAGCTCATTGGATGACCCAGTGAAGCCCCTGTATCAGTGATGACAAACCTTTCAGAGCTTTCAATGATACGAACGGCTTGCTGTGGCATGTGTGCCATGGGTCCGCCACTACTGCTTGGCTGTTGGAGGAGGAAGATCAAGGTGCTGCTGCAGAAAGCTCCCAGTGGACGGCAGAGTGCCACTGAAGTTTTGTAAAACAACTTCTGGGTCACTTGCTGTTCTGTGGAGATTCAGAACCCTCCCTCAGGGCTCCTATTGCTCTGGCTGAATTCAAACCCCTGAATTCCTAGTTTTGGTGTCTGAGGCTGACCACTTTACTCCTTGGTTCCTGCCTGGGTTTCTTTACTCCTAAGTCAGTGACTCATTTTGAAAAACAGATGGGACTAGAAGATATAAAGGCTGGGCATGCTGCTCCAACTTTCACCATTGATTCAAGCCAAACAATGTGGCTTAGATCACACTGAACTCGATCTAGAGGACTTTTGTTACTGCACACAAAATACCAAAGCCCTCCAGGACATGACGCCATAGTTCTTTCTTTCTCTCTCCCCATGTCTGCTAAATATGCGGTTTTAGCTGAGCTACTCTCTATTGTAATCTACCACCCTTCTTCAGGGCTTCACCCTCAGTGTCCCTGCTCTTGGGAAAGTTGCTACCCTGCTTCATCGAGTCCCATTCACTAAGGATCTGTGAGAACTTCAAGCCTGCTCTCTGCATCTTCTGTAAGCTCTGATAGTTCACTGCATGGCATTTTTAAACTATACTATAGCAATAATTAACTTGTCGCTCCAATAGTTATTGAGTTATGGAAAGACTTTCTGTAAGTTACATGTGTACCTCCAGGTTTGGGGACCTTTACCCATAGAAAACAGACAAACATTTGAGTGAATAAATGACCTCTGATAATTAAGCCAGTGACCTATTGGATTAAATCCACTCAGCTTGTTTGTTTCAACACTCCATTCTTTGCCATGTTGTGGCTTATGTGACTAATGCTCTCCTGACTTATAAGATTTTTCAGAGAGTTCAGGACAGAATGCCTGCATTTATATAATGTTACTCAAACATTCTGAACTATATTTAAAACAACTCCCATTAAACAGAGGGAATAATCTACTAAATAGCAATAGAGACATGGATATTGGTAGTTAGTAATATATTCAGCAAAAAAAATCCTTTATGAGCTAGTAGCCCAGAAACATTGTTTTGTGTAATACAATAGACATGCATTTTAATATAAATATTTTTGTTTTATAAAAATGCCCCTGCTGTCCTAGGCGCCTTGGGTCTGATCTCGCCAGGGGCTGCTCCCATGAAGGCTGCTCGGAGTCCTGCTTGCTCATGGGCTGCTCAGAGTCTCACCATCTCTCTCTTGGTTCCCAGGCTGCCCAGAAACAGAGTGATAAGGAAAGCTTGTGTCTCCTGATAGAAGAACTTGGTGGAGTTGACAGACTCAAGGCTTTACAGCTGCACGAGAGCTGGGACATCTCCTGGGCTGCGGAGGACCTCCTTGAGGAGTACTTCAGTGAGGTGAGTGACTTCCCAGTGAGAAGCCATGCCTGTGCACCCCAGGGGGCCACCTCTGCAGGTGACCACTCCCCCACGTGCCACCACCAGGACCCTGCTCTGAATTTAGATGCGTGTCTTCCCTCTCCCTGCTAAAGGGGCAGCCTGAGTGCACAAGCAGACTGGTCTCCTGGGAGCACGGCCTGTGACTCTGACTTAAATCATGCTTTATGTGCCTCCCTTTGGGGATGTTGGGGAGGGAGAGAGTGTGACATTAAAGTGACTTTCTACCCAGGATTGCACACAAGGAAGGCAGGCACTGCTTTTGAAAAACCAACTGGCCACTTTCTGCATTTTCTTTTTTCCCAGAATAGTTTTTGGGGATGAATTCTATAGAGGTTGCTTGGGTGTTTTGAGGAACAGGGAGACATGATCAGCTCACATTATGTATTCTTAAAAACAAGTCTAAAGTTTTCCATTTTAGCTCCTATACCTGCGCGCACACACTTGTGTGTGTGTGAGGGGGTGCATACGCACATGTGCAGGAGAGGGAGGGAGGGAGGGAGGGAGACAGAGAGAGAGAGAGAGAGAGAGAGAGAGAGAGAGAGAGAGAG
>NDGN011491740.1:466-15570 GCA_002564285.1 Tympanoctomys barrerae | reverse complement strand
ACAGGATGTCACAGCAGAGGTTCTCTTATGCCCTGAGTCCTCACTGACCTTGAAGGGTTAGGGACAAAATATTGGCTATGTTTTAGCCCATCTATCTCTAATTTTTGGTCTGGAAACTTTAGTTGTTAAACATCCAGAACAGAAGCTTAATGACATTATTACCTGTAATAGAGACAGTTAAGCTTAGCATCACTATCTGTCTGTGTATCAAATACCTTAGGCATAAATGGAACTGCTGTTTTGTAACAACTATGAACATTCTAAAATTTAAATCCCTACAGAATGTAAAAAAGGAAAACAATTACACGTTTTTACTCAGAAATTTAGAAATCAAACCATACACAACATTGTAGCAGGACAATTCTATGCCATTTTTTTGTCTCTCATTTTCTTTTATTAACTCTTTTTTTTACAGACATTTACTTTAAAGAGAGTATAGCAATAATTGATATTAAATTATAAGCAGTGCACACTGAGAAGACCAAAAAGACAGGTATTTCAAACATGATTTTAATATTACACATTGCCATCCTCAATGTATTTGCTTAGTTCACAGATATCAGCATATAGAGTTAGTCAGGGTGACATTTCTACTCATTAACTGGTATTTTTTTTTAAAAAAACCTGTTGGAAATTCTTAGGACCATTGCCTTGACCATCTGTTTTGGTATTATTATTGTATCTCTTATTTGTATTATGTGATTCATTCTGCTAATTTTTTGCGTATTTTCTTTTTCCTGTTCCTTGAAGTTGAAGGTTGTTTACATGTTATCGTTTATATTTTTCTTTTATAATAGAGAAAATAATAGAGAAATATCTCATCATATAGACTTTCTGTTTCATAATGCTGTTCATGGTATGGTGTACAATTGTTTCTATTTGTTTCAAGACACTTTTAAAAGTCTTATTTCTTTCTTGACTCAAGTTCTTCAAAAGTATGTTAATTTTCACTTACTTTTACATTTTCAATTTTCCTGATGGTATTGATTTCTAGTTTCTGTCCACAGCAGTCATAAAAGATACTATGTTTTCAGCTTTTCACAGTTTGTTGGGTCTTCTTATTACTCATATGGGCTCTATCTTGTAATATGCTCTCTATGAGCTAGAGAAGAGTGTGCATTTTGCTGATGCTGACTGGAACGTTCTGCCTGTGTTTTGTCCCATTTGTCCAAAGTGCTGTCTAAGCTTGGTGTTTTCATATTGATTTTTAGTCTCCATATCCTTTCCAGTATTGAAAGGGCATATTGAAATTTCCACCTACAATTGCATTGGTAGCTACTTGTCCCTTCAGTTCTGTCAATTTTTACTTTAAACATTGGGTTCATCTATATACCATAATTGTCATGCTTTTGTGTTAAATTGCCCCTTTTATTGTTATATAATTTTCCTTTGTTTCTTGTAATGGCACTTGACAGTATTCATTTTAGACTTAAAGGACTCGTATAATCTAAATGTGAATAAATTGTTGAGATTATTATTTCAAAATTGAGGCAGGTTTGCCAGCACCTGTACTCCTACTATCAATTCCTTGAACACATATTTCAGACAAAACTGAATCTGGCCTCATCCACTCCCCTTTTTCTCTTTTCCTTTCCTCTCTTACATGTAACCACCTATGGGTAACCAAATAGGTTAGTATGTGCTGTGTGATCATTCCGATTTATATCACTGAATTAACACTTTTGTGTTTGTGTGTTCTGTCTCATTTTCATAAATAGATTGTCATACATCCTTTCTCAATTTGCTTTCTATGACTTAGCATTTCATTTTGAAAATTTCTATCTTGCACTAAATGTAGCTCCAGTTTCCCTATGTTCATCTGTTTGGTGATTTGATCAAAATTTTGACTCCTGCTTCATAGACATTTAGGACCTTTCCAATTTTACTCACAATTATAAACAATACCACAATCACCAAGACTATTTCTGGGTCCATATGCATATGGTTCAGAGATTTTATTAATGGAACTGCTGGATTATAACCAATACTGTTTTTTAAGATATGTCAGATTGGATGTCTAAAATGTCAGATAAATTAAATGACTATAATTAAAGCTTTGTCTTCCCCTCATCTTTACCTTTATGATAATGTAATTCTCCTATGGACACACACATTTACCTTTTGCTTATGGTCAAACAACCTTTGCTACCTAATTAGAAGTTAGTAAATGCGATGAAAACAGAGGGTAAAAAAAGTGATTCTTCAAAAAAAAAACTTAAAAAGTGATTGTTCCTCTCTGATTGCTTCTCATATAATTAAACTTTTACTTTTGCATCTCTGACACTACAGGAAGAATATGCCCAGCCCGCCGAAAGAGTAGAATAGGTATATATGAGAGACACAGGAGGCACAGTCCTATATCTCAGTGGCCACCCTAGACCAGTTTTCAACCAGCCAAAACCCAACCACTGGAATTATCTGAGCTTTTTAGGCTTGAGTAACAGACAGCAGATGCATGAATAAGCCTATTAGCTGCTAAAAAAAGATTCATGTTCTAAGTCATTATATTTGAGGATGATTTGTGACACAGTATTATTGTATGTGAAAGATAACTGACACATTTTATATTGCTATCTCTCCAAAGGAGCTGACTCAATTTATACTCCACCAACAACCACAGTTGCTTGCCAGTGAGATGTCTATGCCAACACAATGCTGTGAGACTGTATCATTCCATGATTCTAATTATATGCCCATAATTAATAGCAAATATAAACATATTTTATATCTCTTTGGCCATCCATACCCTTACACATTGTACTGTTCTTTGCCTCACATTAATTAACAATAGTTGAAACTCCTCCAAAACATTTTTAAAGACTACTTTATGATAAAAGCATGCAACTATGATTAGTGGGAACAATTCTCCCAAAGTAAGGTACACTCAGTCATTCTCAGCCATTCATGCACACTGTAGGGTGTTTTTATTTTGTTTTTGTAGAAGGCAGATGTCATCATTGTAGCTGATTTAAGTAACAGTATCAGATTTTCCATGAAATAATACTATGAAAAATATTGTGAAGGCAAAGAATAATTCCATGTGCTTTAATATTCTTATTTTGTAATTTCAAGAACTGATTTAATGTGTCCAACTAGTTAACAAAAATCTGAATCTTCTGCATCAAGCATCAAGTACCTCTGCCCTGAATGTAAAGCCTTCCTTTCATTTACTTGTTAATAGCCCAGTTTTCATCTTCCCATACAGAATAATTGCCTAGATCTACACTATTTGGTACTGTGCAGGTAGGAAAACATTTTTTTTTTGGATTTATTTGGTGCAGGGTCTCATTAAGCATCCCAGACTCCTAGTGATACTGTTTTCAGCCTCCTGACTGTGGGGACTACAGGCATGCACCACAATGTCCAGTCTAAGTAGGCAATTTTAACATTAACATCTGCTTTACATTTAGTATATGAAAATAATTAATTTTAAGATGTATATGTACATATTTCTCATGTACCTTGTTAAAACTAGAATGCCCAAATATTTTCTAAATGAATACTGTAAGGGCCAGCCAGATAGCTCAGCAGACTAAAGCACCTGCTTAGGCAGAGCTCAGTGGCTGGGGTTCCATACCAGAAATGTTGTGCCAGCCCTGCCCCCAGGGCAAGGTTGAGACTAGGAGTGGTTGTGCACACCTATAATCTGAGCACTTGGGAGGCTGAAAACAGGAGAAACACAAGTCCAATCTATGTAGCAAGACCCTGTAGACTGTGCCGAATACATACAAAAATAAAAACTAAAAAAAATAAATGAATACTGCACTAAATTTTCTAAGGACTTGTAGAATATATAAATGTTTTGTTTTTTCACTGGAACCACTGAGAACTGTTTGTTCATTTTCTTCTTGTGCATACATCTTGTACAGCACCTAACATTTACTGGATGTTCAAATGGTAATATAAATATTAAATAAATTAGTAACAGGAGAGGAAAGGAAACAATAACACCAGTTGCAGCCTCGTTTTTATACCTCTTTTTTCCCATTCCAGTGGCTATTTATTGTACTGCCTATTATTACTTCATGAGTAAGTGCTTTGTTATTGCTCCATCTTTCTGGGAGAACAAATCATACATGCACTGTGACTTCTATTTGTTGATCCAAGTCTTCACATTTCTGATTCTGTTGTGTGTTGTGGAGTCAAGAGGTTTTCTGTACAATCAAATGAAGATTGCACAATGCAGTGAGTAAATATATTGTCCAGTATGAGACAAAGGGAGCCAAGAAATACAAGGATATGTAGCATGAAATGGTTATGGTATGAAGTGCAAGAACTTAGCAACCTCTTATAAATATCTACTTTAGGATTGGCACTTTTCTTAGATCTTCATATGAACTATCTCATTTCAGTCCTGCCAAAATTAATAAATAAAATAGGGGATGTCATTATCTCCATTCATTAGAGAGGAAAATGGAGATAGAGATACAGCAGTGGTCCTTGCTGAATTTACAAAGGCAAACTAAATGGAGTCAGCACACACGGGGGGAAACCCAGTGTCCTCTTCTCCATGGTTGTGTTTTGTGCTGTGTGCTGTGGGAGGCATGAACTTTACATTGAGGCTGCTGGTGTCTGAGCCAGTGCAGCCATCCCTCAGCTGGCGTGAGCCCTGGCTGCTGCCTGATCACAGTTGTCTTTGCTGTGGAGATCTGCCCTGAACAATGACATCACATGAGGTTGACATACTCGGTGGGTATGTTGCCTTCTCTCACTTCACTGAGGCAGATGCAGAGTTCAGCTTATGACAGATTAATAGGAGAGTACAAAGCTCTGTTGTTTCCTCAGCATGACGGGCCACGGTGCCATGTATGTTCCAGAGCTCTCTGGGGTCAGGTTGAAGCTACACTCCAGCTGAAACTATAGTTTGTTTAAGCTTCTTTCTGTCTCCTCTTGCTTCACTTACTCCCCATCTCCTAAGAATATATTCCTGAATCAATTTTTTGAACCAGAGTCCTCATCTTGGCTCTGGTTCCAGAGACACTGACCTAAGCCAGCCATAATGGGACCCTTAGGCTTCACACTCAGCTTCTCTCCCGCAGCCTTGCTCTTCACTTCCTGTACGATTCAGCGTTCCCTTTGCTCTGTGTCCTTTGGCTGAAAGTGAAGGCATTCCCATCTGGGCCAGCTCAGACTCTAGGAGGGGTGACCTCTGCATATCTCACCCCCTCCAAGAAGTCAACGAGCACTTAATGACCCAAAACAAGAACATCAAATTTAGCCAGTCAAATATTATAATAGCAGTAGTAGCAGAAAGTGTCCCCCTGAGATTAACCTAACTCAGCCAGTAAGAAAATGCTGATGTCATCAAGGAGACCATGCAATCTACTAACACAGATTATTTTAAGTCTTCAAAACCTTGGGTGAGGGCTGATGGAGGAAATGATTGCCAGTCCTTTGGCCTGCCTGATGACCTCCACCTCCCTGAAGACCTAGATCAAGAGTGTTTTTCTATGATTCCAAACATAAGCTTCACCATTCAGATCTGACCTCATCTTGCCTTCCTAACACCAGCTAGCACCTGGCTCCCACATCTACTATGACAGCTGTCACGTTGATCGATAATTCTGTTAACATTGTTTTCTCCCTCCTTATCTCTGATTCCTTGTGGCTAGCAGCCATGTTCAGTTATTATTGTATCTCTATTCCTATCAGGCTTGTAGGCTATAAATAATTCCCAAATGTCTATCATGAATGAAAATAAAGAAAAAATGAATGAATGGATGCTAGAGGCAGAAACAAACAGGAATAGAATCACAGTTAGATTCAAAAAGTTTCTATTATCTGTATTTGTCATCTTTTTGGTTTTTCTTCTAGTATCAGGAATTGAACTGAGGACCTTATACTTGCCAGGCAGGCACTTAAGCGACCGAGCTATCTCCCTGACCTTCTAATATATGTCTCTATCATTAAATAATGAATGAAGGAGCAGATAAAAGAAGAGGAGAAAAGGATTGCTATCTACTTCTGCTCTCATCAGTATCCAGCCAATGGCTCCATTCTTACCTTACACTGGGATCTTGGCTTGAACCTGGAAGATATAATAAAAATTGTCATTATACCCTTTCAGTAAGAAGTCTTTTTATTTCACAAAACAGGATTTTGCAACCTAAAATGATTTCTTTCTCATTTATACTAAACTTACTGGTTGTTCATGCTGATCCTAGACTCTTCTGCCCAAGAGGCTACTAAGGACTCCAATTTTTCTCCATAGGACCTCCCCCATGCTGCACTGTAAGGATACTTACACCTGGCCTGCACTATCCCACATGGCTCTGGTATTATTCCTTGAGGTCTGTTCAGCTCTATATTTGAAAGACTGCTAGAAACAGGGATTATTATTGATTTTTCAATCAGAAAAATTCCCCCACTCTAATCTTTCTTTTTCTGAAACTTTCTCATACTTTTGGTCATAGCTATATATGAAGAATCAAACATATTATGCACACACATACACATTCCAGCTGCTATCAAAAATGTAAAAATCTTGTTGGAAAAAAATCTTGTTGGGACATTTCAAACTTGCTGTAATGTAGTATTTTTTCATTTAACTTCTAAACTCTCAGCAGGCCAATGGGTCTAGGTTATCTGCTGTCCTGATAACACTGACATGCAAAGAAACCTAAAGCTTTAGTGACACAATAATTTGGTCCTCAGTCTGCTGACTTCCATCAGATGGCTGTTACTTACCTGGTTTTTCAGATCTTGCTGGTGACTTCTCACAAATCTGGCAGTTGGCTAATTGTCAGCAGGGACTGATAAGGGAACAGGGCCCTGATTCATGAGTCTTATCTTCCAACAGGCTAGCCCAGGCATGTTCTCATGGAGATGATAGAAGTAAAAGAGACACATTCAGGCTTTTAATGAGACCTTGGTTTAGAATTGACATAGAATCAAAGTATAACCTTAAGACATGTTCATGTTGAGACTATGATATCAGTCTCAAATTGTCTAAATCCCTTCTTCTTCCTGGAACCTCAGAAAGGGGTCAGCAATGCAATCTGGTAGGTCACCCACACACTCCTGAAATGGTTTCCATGTGGGTCCTGGTCTTTCAAAGAGAGACCTACGGTGGCCTTTACCAAATCCCTCCCTGATGTCTGTGCTACATGGACTAAAATGCCAGCCTCAGAACCAGGACCTAGTTATTGCTTGTTAGAGCTCTGTGTGACCCTCAACTCCACACTAGATTCCCCTGAGGTCTTCAGGATGCCATCTATAGGGCCATCCAAGGGACACAGAGGAGTAGCAAGGTAAGACCACACCAGCTGACCAGAAGAATATTTCTCCCATGAGTTTGCAAGGAATTGAGCCACCAGAAGAGAGCTCAGAAGGCTTGGGAAGACCCCTATAGCAAAACAGCACAAGATCAGGCACTAGGCTACTGATGATGCACAGCCTGGTCTTGCTTCCCATTTGTATTGCAGCCCTGCTCCTCCATGGGACCACAGCACCTGAAGGAAACTGATATGTAAGAAGTATACATGACTCCATAAGCCCCCTACAGCTGGTCCCTGGAGTCATCACACTGCTCTTTCCTTAGGCTTCCTGTCTTGTGTCAGGAAATTCTCTGCAGTTCACTGTGCCTACCTTCTCTAAGGATTTAGTGTTAATGGTTTCCAACATCAGTAGCCACTCTCCTATATGTGGTGGCCTAATGCTTTACCACGTGTGTGTTAGGCATGTCTCAAGGGGTAGACAGTCCTAGATTTTAAGGGATCTCTGCATTTGCTCCACTGTGGACCCCTCACCAACCTTCCTGTTGATATTAATAAGGGGAAGTTAGGAGTAGGGGTCAACATCAAGAGATCACACCCTGAGAAGATAGCAGTTATGACTACAGTCTTGAAGAGAAGAAATGATGGGAAGATGTGTTGGTCCCATGTGAGTTTCTGAAATTTCAAATGGCATTGATATGATCATAAAAGAGTTATTATGTATGTTTTCTTGCATACTTTAGATAAGACTTACAATTGTGGTCACATTCAGGGCAATGGACAACTTATGTAGTATGAAGAATAGCAATGATCATATATGTATTTCCACGTTTTACATAGGCATAATTAAAACATATACTCTGTGCTTAAATAAAAATAATTTATTACTCTAAAAGACATGTTGTTATTAACTCTCAAAACACATCCCCTCTTTTCAAGGACACCTATTCCATCATTCTTGCCACTTTCTGAAACAGTTTGGGACATTGGATTTCATTAATGTCTTTAGGATACGTGATCTAAAGTACTGTGGGGCTAGGGAGATGGGCCAGTTGACTAAATGCCTGCCTGGCAAGCTCAGGGACCTGAGTTTTGTCCCAAGCATTGCCTGCCACTTTGGCCCTGGAACCCTGGGTGTATCATGCCACCCTAAAATGGGCATAGTACCTCATGCCTGTAATCCCAGTGCTGGAGAGGCTGAGACAAGAGGATCACTATGAGTCTGAGCTGCATAGAAAGACCCTATAAAATAAATGAAAGATTAAAACAAAACACACACACACACAAATAAATAAGTACTATGAATGCTTCTCCTCACTCCCATCCAAAAAACACGGACTCACAGACATGTGGTGTCAACATCCACCTTACTCACCAAGTTGGGAACTGCACAAAAACTAGCTCTTCCCTACAGTTAAAATAACCACAAACTTTGAAGACATTCAGGATATCGGGGAAGCCACAACAGTGCAACTAATGACCCTCGTATGAGAAAACTTCCCAAACTGCTTCAGAGAATGGCAAGCAAGGTGGAGAAAATGTGTGCAAGTGAGGGGGAGTACTTTGAAATGGATTAATAGCACAGTGCCTTTTACTGCAATGCTTACTTTAAAAATATGTAAACATTCACTCTATGTACTTTGGGATGATGCTTTGTATGTCTTCAAGGTGTTGATTAATCAGCAACTCCCAAAATTAACTCGTACAACTTGCTTTGCTTGGTGTTTTAAAATTAAATCTACTCTACATTTTAGAAATACACGATAATCATGTTCTTCACAGGGATTTATTCTTGTATGTGATGTATTTTGATTGCTCTTCTTTTCCCTAATCCACTCACTTCCCTTCACTGTCTTTCCTCTTCCCTATTTATAGAGCTTTGCTTCCATTTTACCTTTTCTTATCTTTCTTTTACATTTTCCCTTCATTCTTTCCCCACTTCCTCCACCTTTGCTATCATTTCCTTTGGAAAAATTTCTTCTCATTTCATAACATTTATTGTACACTTTGGTCCTTATTTACTCCTTCAGTTTCTCACACCAGGCAAACAAAGTGATATTTACACATATGGGTCTGATTTATTTCACTTAAGATACAGTCTCAAGTTGCATCCATTTATGCAGAAATGTCTCAGGTTTATCCTTCTTTATGGCAAAGTACTTCTCATTGCATAAAAAGCCATACTGTTTGCTTGTTTTTGACACTTTTCACTTTGCAGTGGGTGTCAGATTGATTTGTCATCATACTGAACCTTGAGTGTATTTACATCAGGTTCTCCCCTCCCTTTCTCCCTTACTCTCCTTCCCTCTCCCCTTCCCTTCTCTTCCCTGCTGCCCTACCTCTCCCTTCACTCCCTTTCTTTTCTCCTTTCTTCTCTTCTTTTCTCTTCTCCTCTCTTCTCTTCTCTTCCTCTCCCTCTCCTCTCCTCTCCTCTTCTTCTCCTTTACCTTCTCTCATCTTTCTCTTTCTCTTCTTTCTCATCTTCCCCATAGTCTCTTTGCTCAGAATCATATATATTTCTATTTTCAATTGAAACAAGTATTTTTGGTTCCTGCTCATGTCAACACTGTACAAAACTCAGTGACATAACACTGAGTAGTGAGTCACAGCAGAAGGAACGTATTAGTGAATTCCACTCTTGGGAATCTTATTAGCCATCTATTGGCAGTCCCTGCTTGGGATCACAGCTGTACTTTAAAACTTTACATTAAGGTCCTTGAAGCTTACATTAAAATGTAAGCTTTTTATACATAAGTTTTCTTTCTTAACCTGTTACATTGAAAGTTAAGACTGGTCCCTCTCTTTGGTCTATAGGCAGACTCCCATTTTTCTCACTCACATGTTCTCCATAGTAAAGTACACACACACACACACACACACACACACACACACACTCTTAGAATCACTTTAATTATGAATATGAATATAATATCACATCATTTCAATATTGTAGAAAACCTGGTAAAACCTCCCAGAGGATCCCTCTCCATGTCACAACATCACCTTCTTTGTGACAGATTTCACATTCCTTTTATATCATGAGGTAATGACTAAATTGCTGCTCAGGGAAATGGTATTTGGCTAATAAAAAAATACATATATATATATTATATATATATATATATATATATATATTAGTGCAGAGGGAAAGAGAAAGACTCGTACTAATCTGAACACCTGCTCAAATTTTTTACCTGCAAAATAGAATATAAATTATATAGTCAATTAATATATTTCCTACATCTTGGCGTAAATCAAAAGGGTTATTGTCAGTCCCAAATGAGATACATGGGACAGCAGAACATGATACCAACTCACTTAAAATTTTCTACTGCATGTGTCCCATGGAGAAAAGAGAAAAGTGCTTTCAGTGCCAAACATATATCATGTAATGACATAATGAAATGCACACATCTTCTGGGAGAAAGAAAGATAGGAGCTATTATATGCCTCTGAGAAACATAATGTATCAAAAAACTAAATGGGTCTATTTGATACCATAATTTCTTCAACAATATTCTGAAAGCATTACACCTCTGTAAAATATACCCATTATGACTGATATTATCTACAATAATTTGAAAAATTATAGATTGAGCTTTAATACAATCCTTCACATATATCCCTCTGCATAATCATAAGGAGAAAATAACAAGAAACTCTACATGTCCTGGTGTGCATCCTCAAAACTTTGTGTTTCCACATTACAAGTTTTGTGATTATTTTTGCACCCATCCATATGTTGTTATTCAACAAATACATATAAAACACCTAATATGTTCCATGAATCTTTTAGGATACAAGATAAAATTATTTTTAAAAATGCCATCTCTGGCTTTGTACTGATTACACTGGACAGAGAGTTCACATTCACATTTGAGGAAAGTTCAGAGAGTGTCACATACACTGAAGAATACAAAATAGGGTAATAGTGATGGGTAGGGGTGGAGCCTGCATGACTGAGGACGGGCATGGGAGGGGCTCTTGGCAGGTTACTAAAATGTGAAACATGAAGGTGACATCTGTACATATGTGAGGAAGAAGTGTGTGACATAGCCATAGACAGGCTCCAGGTGGTGGCAGAAGGTTAGAAAGGTGGTACCAAGCCATGACCTTATGCTCAGTAGTTCACTGTTTGGTTTCTACCCAGATCCCCTCAGACACCCTTCCCAGGCTCAGCTTGTCTATGCTTTGGCATGCTGCATCCTTTAGTTAGTGACTTGAACCTGCAGCTTCCTTCTCTTCGGCTTCTACTGGGCTACTGCAACCACATTAATGACTGAAGTTCATGTCTCTTAAGGAGCCTTGAAGTTAGAAACTGACTGATACAGAAGGACAGAGGCTCATCTACTTTAATCCAAAGAAGGGCATTACTGTAGTGTTTCTTGTACTCCAGTGATCCCTACAGGATCAGGCAGAAACTGCAATTTCACCTCCAATGGTGTCTTTGGCTGTTTCCATTCTCTTCCTTATTGACTTCTCCTAGAACTTCAGCTTTCTCCTGGGAGCACATTTGAGTATGTTTCCTTCATGGTAGGATCTTCCTCTAGGGAAGTTACTCTCAGGTAAATTTCATGCTAACACAAACGTCAGAAAAGGGCTTGTGGAACACATTACACATGAAGCTACATTTCAGCATGACAATGGAGCAGTGGGAAAAAAGCTTGATAGGAGCAATGAGTTTTGATCCCAGGTCTTGCATCAAGTAATTGTGCAACCCTAGATATATGCACAACTCTGGCCTCAAGTTTCTTATCTACACGATAGGAAGATTTGGTCTAGGGTGATATTCAGGGAAGTTGTCCTAGGCTAAGTATTCTACATGCATAGATAGGCGTGGACAATGTGCATATAAGCATTCACATATGTTGTAGGGGTACAAATAGATAATGTGTTGTATCCAATAGAATGAGAAGGAATTGGAGAGTTATTTTTCCAGTATACGGCCCTCATTTAATTTAGTGCAATGAGAAATAAAGAAGCACAACTGGTGAAAGCTACGGACAGTGAATAGCAGTCAACAGATGTCTGTGCTCTGAATGATGGTGTTTTCTTAGATCTAAGTAAGCAACTTGAAGAAGAAAAAGTGGAGGGCTGACCAGATAGCTCAGTGGACTAAAGTTCCTGCTTAGACAGATGCAGGGGCCATCCCCAACCTGCTGTGCAGGCTCCACCCCCAGAACACACTGAGATGGGACATAGTGGCATGTGCCTGTAATCCCAGTGCTTGGGAGGCTGAAAAATAGGAGGATGACTATGAGTCCAATCTGTGTACTGAGACCCTATAGTTCCTGTACTAAATTCATTTTTTAAAAAGAGAACAAAAAGGAAGAGTGAAATGAAAACGTAGTAAAGAAATGTCTGTACTCTTGGTAGAAAAATTAGAAGCTGATTTTTTTAAACAATCTACCAAATCATTATTGATATTCCATCTGTAGCCTTGGACACGTTTTTTTCATTCCTGCTACATCATAACTACAATTGATATAAGGCTTTTAGAAGAGTTAAAGTGAGAAAAAGCTGAATCTCAGCTACACACAGGATAACAGATATTCTGCCAGAACCAGAGTTAATAGAAAGGCTAGACATGATATGGATATGGAGATGTAACATTGCCTTAACAATTACAGTCAGAAAAAACTAAATATAGAATTAGTTGTATAAAATTAGTGACATGGTTAAGATTGAGCTTTCCACCTCTGTAAAAGAGACAATGGTAGAATCACAGAGAAACACCTCAAGGCATACAACAGCAAAAGCATTGGCAGAGGAGACAATAGAGCAGTTATATTTTAGATTGAAACCATTAAGTTTGAGCCTATCTCTCCAGACCTTGCTAGCTAGAAGACCTCAGAGAAATCATATAACATGACTTTTGTGTCACTCAAATGTAAGATGAGAAAATAACTAAACGTATTCCATGGAATTGTAAAAACTTAAGCACCTTTACTTGTTTTATAATGGCACTTGGGCTCCATAAAGTCTACTCCCTTTGGCCATATTTGCCTGCCAAATGTTTTTGGAAATACACAAAAGGTCTTACTGAACTTACCACCACCTCACTTCCTAGCTCTTTCCCCTTCCTACATGATGACTGACTCTGTCCTTACTACTAACCTGGCAATCCCCATTTCTACATAAACTTCCACACTTAATATGATTTTCTAGTTTATTGTTTGCTTGTTTATTGAAGAAAGCATTTTGGCATTCTTCCTAACAGCACTGGTGGTCATGGACAAAACAGACCACCACCCTCTGTCCCTTTGTAGACTAAGGTATCTAATTAGACAGGGACACCAATGTCAGATGGGGAACCTTCTATTTCTTCCTAAGTCACTGCATTTACTTCATTTTTAGTGAAAATGGTGTCATTGCGCATTTTTTCTTGCTTGTATATTTAGTAAGCTTTAAAAAATGGTACAGGAAATTATTTTGAAATTTAAAAATTTTTACCTAATGACCAGGGATTTTCTACACTTATATAAAAGTACTGCACATGCTTAAGTATATGCAAGAAAACAGAAATTATCTCATGCCCACTATTTGACAACAGTGCAATGAAACTGGAAATAAATGACAAAAGAAACCACAAAAACCCATAAATACATGGATATTAAACAACGCCCTCCTCAGCAATCAATGGGTTACAGATGAAATTAAACAATAAATAAAATAATATCTATAATTCAGTGATAATTCAAGCATGATGTACCAGAATTTATAATTTATGGGATGCAATGAAAGCATTTCTTAGAGAGAACTTTATAGCTGTGAACACACACATTAGGAAAATAGAACGGGAACAAATAAATACTCTAATGCTGCACTTGAAACATCTAAAAAAGGAGGAGCAAACGAAACCCAAAGCCCAAAGACAGGAGGAAATTATAAAGATTAGATCAAAAATTAAGGCAATCAAGACAAATAAAGTAATACAAATAATTAATGAATCAAAAGCTTTACTCTTTGAAAGATTAAATAAAATTGATAAGCCCCTAGCTAACCACATCAAAAAGAGGAAAGATAAAACTCAAACTCGAGCAATAAGGAATGAAAAGGGTAATATTAACACAGATCCTGTGGAAATTCAGAATATCATCAATAGCTATTTTGAAAATCTTAATCTCACAAGATGGAAGTTGCAGAAGAAATGGACAGATTCCTAGAAAGGTACAAATTATTAAAACTGAATCAAAAAGATATAAGAACTCTCAATAACCCAGTAACAGACAATGAAATTCAAAATGTAATTTTAAAAAACTACCAAAAAAAGAAAAGTCCAGATCCTGTAGATTCACAGCTGAATTCTACAAGAAATTTGCAGAAGATATAATCCAAATACTCCTCAAACTCTTCAAAGAAATTGAAAAAGAACAATATTCTAAAAATCATTCCTGGAGGCAAGTATTAGACCAATACAAAAACCAGAGAAAGCTGAAACTAAAAAAAAGAGCCATAGGCCAATCTTCCTCATGAACATAGATGCAAAACTCCTCAATAGAACACTAGCAATTAGAATACAACAAGTATTCAAGAAGATTATACACCATGAACAGATGAGATTCAATGCAGGGATGGTTCAACATGCGCAAATCCATAAATGTAAAACACTATTATATCAATAGAGCCAAATCCAAAAAACACAGGATAATCTCAATTGATGCAGAAAAGGCTTTTGACAAAGTATAATACTCATTCATGTCCACAGCCCTACAGAAAATTAGAATAGATGGCCTCTACCTCAATCTGATAAAAGCCATCTATGACAATCTAACCACTCACATAATTCTAAATGGGGGAAAAACTGAAATCTTTTACTCTCACATTTGGTACAAGACAGGGATGTCCTCTATCACCACTCCTATTCAATATAGTCCTGGAATCATTAGC